>MU686581.1:77313-198654 GCA_026770625.1 Nicotiana glauca
TTCATATCGTTCCACCAATAAATCTCCTTGAGACCATGATACATTTTCGTAGAACCTGGGTGCACGGAATACATGGAATTATAAGCCTCCGCCATCACCCTCTCCTGAAGCTTATCCACATCCGGGACACATAGCCTACCCTGACACCGTAATACACCATCCTCGTCGCAGAGTGAAAATGCCGAAGTCTTGTTATTCAAAACTGCTTCCTTCATCTGAGCCAATGTTGGATCCATAAACTGCTTTTCCTTGACCTCCGCTATGAGAGACGATTCTACTCTATTATGCACCACAAAATTCCCCTCGTCTGATGTCGATAAGCAAACTCCTAAACTGGCCAATTGATAAATCTCACGAGCCAAGGGCTTGTGATCCACTCCCAAATGAGCAAAACTACCCATAGATTTCCGACTGAGAGCGTCGGCCACCACGTTTGTCTTCCCTGGATGGTACAAAATGTTCATATCATAATCCTTGAGCAATTCTAACCACCGTCGCTGCCTTAAATTCAGTTCCTTCTGCTTGAACAAATACTGGAGACTCTTGTGGTCTGAGAACACATCCTGGACCCCATAAATATAATGCCGCCATATTTTCAAAGCAAACATAACTGCCGCAAGCTCTAAATCACGCGTTAGATAATTCGTCTCGTGATTCTTGAGCTACCTTGAAGCATACGCTATAACCTTCCCATGTTGCATCAACACACATCCCAAACCAACCCTGGAGGCATCGCAATAAACTACAAATCCTTCTGTGCCTTCGGGCAAGGCCAATATTGGCGCCGAGGTCAACCTTGACTTCAGTTCCTGAAAACTTTTCTCACAAGCGTCGGACCATTGGAACTTAACTCCTTTCTGCATCAATTTAGTCAATGGGGAGGCGAGGGTCGAGAATCCCTCCACAAACCTCCGATAATACCCTGCTAAACCCAAGAAGCTACGAATCTCCGTCGGGGTCGTGGGTCTAGGCCAATCCTTCACTGCTGCAATCTTCTGGGGGTCTACCTGAACCCCTTCACTGGAAACAACATGACTCAAAAAGGTAACGGACTTTAACCAAAACTCACATTTTGAAAATTTAGCATACAATTGGTGCTGATGAAGAGTCTGCAATACTGCTCTGAGGTGAATGGCATGATCCTCTATGCTTCGCGAATAAACGAGGATGTCGTCAATGAAAATAATCACAAAGGAATCAAGAAATGGATTAAACCCATTTCATAAGGTCCATGAAAGCTGTTGGGGCGTTGGTTAGCCCAAAAGACATGACCAAGAATTCAAAGTGACCATAGCGCGTTCTGAAGGCGGTCTTAGGAATGTCCTGCTCTCTGATCTTCAATTGGTGATACCCGGACTGCAGATCAATTTTGGAGAAGAACTTTGCACCTTGCAATTGGTCGAACAAATCATCTATCCGAGGCAAGGGATATTTATTCTTGATGGTGACTTTGTTAAGATGCCGATAATCAATGCACATCCAATGCGACCCATCCTTCTTTCTGACAAAAAGAACCGGAGCACCCCACAGCGGCACACTCGGTCGTATGAACCCATTCTCTAATAAATCCTTCAGCTGCTCCTTTAACTCCCTTAACTCTGTTGGCGCCATTCTGTATGGTGGAATAGATATTGGTTGAGCATCTGGAAATACATCAATCCCGAAATCAATCTCCCTATCTGGCGGAATTCCTGGAAGCTCATCCGGAAACACTTCAAGAAACTCATTCACGACTGGCACTGACTTGGGGACAGACATTTCTGAAGTGGTGTCCGCCACCCGGACCAAATGATAGATACACCCCTTCTTAATCATCTTCGAAGCCTTAAGGTAAGAAATAAACCTACCCTTTGGCACCACTCCATTTTTTTTCCACTCAATAACCAGCTCGTTAGGGAACTCGAGTCTCATGACTCTCGTCCGGAAGTCAGGTTTGGCAAAGCACGAATAAAGCCAGTTCATCCCCATGATTACATCAAAATCTACCATTCCAAGCTCAATAAGATCGGCCATGGTAACAAGACCACACACCGTGACAACACAATTCATATAAACTCGTGAGGCTGTAATGGAATCACAAACCGGAGTCGATACAGAGAACGGCTCATGAAGCTGTTCGGGTTCTGTCCCAAAACTTCAAGCAATGAATGGTGTGACATAAGACAAAGCGGACCCCGGATCAATAAGAGCATAACAATCAATGGCCTAAACAGACAAGATACCTGTAACAACATCTGGAGAAGCCTCAGCACTCTGGCGACCACTCAAAGCATAGAACCGGCTAGGTCCACCCCTACCAAGAGCTCCACCCCTAGCTCAACCGCACCCTGCTGGAGCTGGAGGACGCACTGATGATGTAGCAACTAAAGAACCGGATGACTGGGCAGATCCCCTACCCATACCCTGACTGGCACGACAGTCCCGCTGGATGTGGCCTCTCATCCTGCACCTATAACATACAGGGATATCCAAATAGCAAGTCTCTGTATGAAATCTCCCATACTTGGGGCATGTAGTTCCCCCCTGCTGCTGAGACCTCACCCCTGAACGACCGGACTGGCGGGACCTCCTACTGTCTGAACCTGGTCTCGAGTGACTGCTCTGCTGATAACTATGCATAGATGGCGGTGCACTCGCTGAGGACTGAGCATATGACTGGGATGGCCCTGATGACCCTCTCCCCGGAACTGGTCTCCCTGAGTGACCCATTGACTGGGCCCTACTGCTACTCTCCCTTTCTGCCCGAATCTTCAACTTCCTAGCCTATGCGGCCTGAGCGAATCCTACAATCTTTTCATAATTCATATCTGAGTGCAAGGTCGCTGTAGCAGTCTCATTCACCACCAAAGGACTAAGTCCCTGAACGAAACACCGAACCCGAGCATCCATGGTCGACACTAACTGTGGAGCATACTTGGACAACCTCACAAACTCCATGTGGTACTCCCAAACACTCATACTACCCTGTTTGAGAACCTCGAACTCTGTGGCACGGGCTGCCATTGTCTCGGCAGGCAAGAAGTGGTCCATAAAGGAATCTACAAACTCATACCATCTAGCCGGAGGTCTTCCCTCCTCACGGGAATCCTCCCACATCTCAAACCACGAATGCGCTGCTCCCCTCAACCTGTATGAAGCCAACTCAACCCCCTCTACCTCTGTAGCCTTGATCACTCGAAAGGTCTTATACATCTCATCAAGGAAACCCTACGATCAGCCTCTAGGTCTGTGCCTGAGAATTCTAGAGTGGCCAATCGCAGAAACTGGTGGACTCTGGAGCTGGCAGAATCTCCCTGTCCGCTGGAGGACGCAGGGGCATCATGAGATCTCTGGGCCTAGGTGGCCACTAACTGGGTCAACATACGGATGGCTCATATAAGGTCCCCATCAGAAGCCCCGGGACTGGAAGCTGAAACTGTATCAGAATCAGGAATATTGGCCGGAGGGATGGTGGCACCCTCTGCCGCAGCCGGAATAGAATGCTTGGATCTGGAATAGATGGGTCGGGCAGATTCAAGGCCGGTGAGTCACTCTCACCCACGGCATCAGGTACGTGATTCACAGCCACATTTGGGGTGGCGTCGGCCCCAAGGCCGAGTCTAGCTTTCTTCTTTGGTGCCATTTCTGAAAATTTTGGAACAAGGCACGAGTTAGACATAAATACTTCCACTTTCATTTCACCGCACGATATACAATAACAAAGAAGTGGGTAAATTCCTAAATGTCCATGCAGCCCCCTACTTATAGATGTGGTCGACAACACACCGATTAGAAGGGCTCTACTAGACACGGCTCCGAGACATCATAGGACACTTTAAAACCTTAGGCTCTGATACCAAGTTTGTCAAGCCCCAAACTCGAGGGACATAACCGGCGCTCGACCAGGTATCCCCAGTCAAGCGGACCTGGGTGCCTTTCCTATCCCACGTATTACCCTACATCTTCCATTACTTATAAGCCAAGTGAAATGACCATACGATTAATTTAGAACACCAATTCATTTCAAAACATAAACAAGGTACATGGTTACTAGCGTGGTTTACATTTTACATTGTCCCTATATACAAAATACATATTACGTAAATTCATGACCCACGTTTCCTGTCTATGGAGCCTCTACAAATGAAAGAGGTTACTACAATATTTGCCGGCAATAAGGCTCCGGCTGTACCTTCTACAATAGCAAAATAAAACTACGGAAACAAGCGGCCCGAGCCACGTACGGCCCCAAGAGGAATGGGGCTCACCAAAACAACTGACGGAAGACGAAGAGGGAGCTACGATCGGTGGGATGGAGTACCTGCTGCAGATCCACCTACAATCATAACACGAATGTAGCGCCCCCCGGCAAAAGGGACATCAGTACAGTTGAATTGTACTAGTATGTATAACAAATTTTGCGCCAAGTAAACTCAAGCCATAGACAAGTAAGTAACAGTAACAGAAACAACAATCAATTCCATAAAGAAAGAACAATCAAGCCAAACAAGTTTTACAAACTCTCCCATTTCCCTTCCATATTTCCACATCAATAGATTTCACATTTTTGCTCATATTTTCATTTCAACAGTGATTTCGATCACTTTCTACCCTTATTACCTCGGCCACCCTTATCACCACAACCCGCACCTTATTACTTCGTGTTGCGGCGTGCAACCCGATCCCACCGTACATTTTCAATTCACAAACAATCACAACAATCAATAATGAACAATTCATAAAGATCACAACAACACTCCTTAAGGAGTAGCAACAATAATTCACAAGTGTTTCCATAACCATCAATACTATTTCCGTCATATTCCACAATTCACAGGTGTTTCACGTTACAAAAATACTTGCCCACGATAAGCCATACATGTTAATATCACAATTATTCCAGTTGTATCACTTACAAATTTCATACGTTATTTGTTTCTCATCTAACACCACATATCATAATCACAACCATGCAAATCACACGAATTTCACACTTTACCCACATGGATGTCACATACCAAACATTTGAACACCAACAAGGCGATTTTACAAAAAGCAAGATCAGGTTTGAAGAGACTATTGCAGCACATGGAATGACAAGAACAGGGAGAATCTATACCCCTGAATACCTAGCTGAGTCCAGCAAGCAAGCCTCCAACCGGCCAACCATTATCGATACAGGACCAGACGACCTCTGGAGAAAGATACAGGCCAAGGAGTATTCAGTCATTGACCAGCTGAACAAAACACCAGCATAGATATCCATCCTCTCACTGCTCCAAAATTCCAAGACACACAAAAATACTCTATTGACGAGACTAAGTGAAGCCTACGTAGAAAGAAACATCACCAGCGGGAAAATGGCCAACATGGTGGGATAGGTATTAGAGAGCCACAAAATCACCTTCTATGAGGATGAGCTACCACCTGAAGGGTTGGGTCATAATAGAGCCCTGCATATCACCGTGCAATGTGAGGACTATTTCATCACCAAGATCCTGGTCGACGGGGGTTCCAACCTTAACATCGATCTTCTAGCAACGCTCAAGAAGTTGGGCAAAGGTTTGCATGAGATAAAAGAAGGAGCTATCAATGTTAAAGCTTTTGATAGATCCCATAGGGCCACAATCGGTGAAATCAGCATGTGTCTTCAGATGGGACCAACCTGGTTCGATGTTGAGTTCCAAGTAATAGATGTACCCACATCCTACAACCTGCTGTTAGGACGCCCTTGGATTCATTCTGCAGGGGATTTTGCTTCGACGCTACATCAGGCCGTGAAATTTGAATGGAATCACCAGGAAGTTATCATTCATGTTGATGACAGCAATCCTATATACAGTACGTCAGACTATTCCGGCAATATGGGGAAGAAGGAAGTTAGGTAGGGAAACCTACCACTACATCAAGCGAGTCAATGTTGTTGACAAAGATAAATGGTAGGACAACAAGATCGAGAGTATATTGAACTGGAGTAGGTACGAACCTGGCAAGGGGCTTGGCAAGAACCTCCATGGGATTGCTAAACCCATAAAGCTCAAGAAGCATGACACTACTTTCGGTCTGGGATACGAATACACTCGGGAAGAGTTCAACAATTGGTTGGTGCCATGGCATGGTCCTTATTACCCACTGGAGCAACCGATACCTCACTTAGAGTAGACTTTCCAACAGGCTGACATCGTCTATGGGATGGACGAAGAAGAGGCGCTCGCAACAGTGAAAAATTTGTTTTTAGAAGATAATGATATGAATTGCTATGTTATCCTTGAGGAGGAGGGGGAGGAAGGCCCTTCCATACAGGGTGTAAGCAAAGGAGCGCACCTCAATACCGCGTCTATCAGAACAACTAGATCCCGGCGAGCTTCGGGGTAGCAAGGCTAAGCAAGCATCATATGATGTTTTTTTACTAGACAATTTTCTTTTTGCATTTTGTTCCTGCAATAAGATCTTCAATGTTCAAAATAATTATGAAATTTATCAAAAGCATTTTGACTTTTCTTATGAATCGACACTTATTATTATTTTTTTCTTATTTACTTCATTTATACAACATTACTATTACTTATCTTGATGAACCAATAACTGTGATATGCAATGTGATAACACAACAAACGGACATTGATTCAGAGGAAGATGATATACCAGAGGAAATTGTCAAAGAAGTAGAGAACTTTGAGAACAGACTTAAGTCCAACCTAGACGAGACAGAAATTGTTAACTTGGGAGATGCAAAAAATGTCAAGGAAACACGACTCAATGTTCATTTATCGCCAACAGAAAAGAAGGAATACATAGAGTTTCTAAGGGAATATGAGGCTAAATTCGTCTGGTCATATGAAGACATGACTTGTCTAAGTACGTCTATTGTAGCTCACAAACTGCCAACTGACCCGACATGTCCGCCGGTAAAACAGAAGCTCAGAAAGTGCAAGACGGGTATGAGTTTGAAAATCAAGGAAGAAGTCACTAAACATGCCAAAGCTAAGGTTCTATGGGTAGTTGAATACCCGACATGGTTAGAAAACATAGTGCCAATACCAAAGAAGGACGGGAAGGTCAGAGTCTGTATTGACTACCGGGATCTCAACTGGGCCAATTCGAAAGACGACTTCAATTTGTCGAATATACACATCCTAACTGATAATTGCACAAAGCATGAATTGTAATCATTCGTAGATTGTTTTGCCGGTTACCATCATATCTGGATGGATGAAGAATATGCTGAGAAAACAGCTTTCATTACGTTGTGGGGAATATATTATTACAAAATGATGTCGTTCAACCTGAAGAATGCAGGGGCCACCTATTTGAGGGCCATGACTACCATTTTCATGACATGATACACAAGGAGATAGAGGTATATATGGATGACGTTATAATCAAATCCAAGAAGGCCACTGACCACAAAAGAGATCTGAAAAAGTTTTTTGACAAATTGCAGAGGTACAACCTGAAAGTAAATCCCGCATAATGTGCATTTGGGGTTCCTGCTGGGAAGCTACTTGGGTTTATTGTGAGCCGCCGAGGAATAGAATTGGATCTATCAAAAGTCAAAGCCATTCAAGAACTACCACCACCAAAGAGCAAAAAGGACGTGATGAGTTTTTTAGGGAGGCTGAACTACATCAGCCGGTCTATAGCACAGTCCACAGTCATCTGCGAGCCAATATTTAAGATGTTGAAGAAGGATGCCGCTACCAAATGGACCAACGACTGTCAAAAGGCCTTTGACAGAATCAAGGAGTACTTGTCAACACCACCAGTCATGGTCCCGCCTGAGCCAGATAGACCCTTATTACTCTACCTTGCTGTGTTGGACGGAGCTTTCATTTGTGTTCTGGGGCAACATGATGAAATAGGAAGGAAGGAATAGGCCATCTATTATCTTAGCAAGAAGTTCACTCCATATGAGGCCAGTATTCGTTTTTGGAACGCACCTATTGTGCTTTGACTTGGGTTGCTCATAAGCTAAGGCATTACTTCTGTGCCTATACTATGTATCTCATATCAAGCATGGATCCTTTAAAGTACATATTTCAGAAGCCCATGCCCACCAGGAAGCTAAACAAGTGGCAAATCATGATAAGTGTGTTCGATATTGTCTACGTAACTCAAAAAATGGTCAAGGGACAGGCCCTGGGAGATCACCTCGCTGAGAATCTTGTGGATGGACAATACGAACCCTTGAAAACATATTTTCCTGATGAAGAAGTATCATTCGTAGGTGAAGATATTACCGAGTCCTATGATGGTTGGAGAATGTTCTTCGATGGAGAAACAAATTTTAAATGAGTTGGCATAAGAGTAGTCTTGGTATCAAAAACCGGTTAGCATTATCCAGTATCTGCCAAGCTCAGGTTCCCCTACACCACAATATGGCCGATTACGATGCCTGCATCTTAGGGCTCAAAATAGCCATTGATATGAACATTCAAGAGCTGCTAATAATTGGAGATTTAGATTTACTCATACGTCAGGTACAAGAGGAATAGGCAACCAATAACTCTAAGATACTCCCATATCTGCATCATGTACAGGAGTTGAGAAAGAGGTTCATAAAGACGGAATTCCGACATGTTCCTAGAATCCAGAATGAATTCGTCGATGCGCTGGATACCATGTTATCCATGATACAACATACCGATAAGAATTTCATTGACCCCATACGAGTGAAAAGTCATAATCAGCCAGCTTACTGTGCCCATGTTGAAGAGGAAGCAGACGGAAAACCTTGGTTCCATGATATCAAGGATATTTGGCAAAAGGAGATTACCCGGAGCTTGCCAATATTACCCAGAAGCGCACGCTATGGAGGTTGTCTAACAATTTCTTTCACACTGAAGGAATCTTGTACAAGAGGACTCCTGATTTAGGTTTATTAAGGTGTGTCGACGCAAAGGAAGCATCCAAGCTGCTAGAAGAGATCCATGTTGGGACCTGTGGTCCACATATGAATGGTTTTATTTTAGCAAAGAAGATACTCCGGGCTGGTTACTTTTGGATGACTATGGAGACAGATTCCATCCAGTACGTCCGGAAGTGCCATCGATGTCAGTTTCATACCTGCATGATAAAGTTGCCGCCACATGAGCTCAATGCAACAAGCTCGCCTTGGCCATTTGCCGCCAGGGGAATGGGTGTTATTGGTCTAATTGAGCCCACTACTTCGAACAGACATAGGTTTATCCTAGTAGCCATTGATTATTTCACCAAGTGGGTCGAAGCAGCAACCTATAGGGCGATGACTAAGAAGTTCGTGGCAGACTTTGTCCGTGATCGTATTGTTTGTCGATTCGGTATCCCGGAGTCGATCATCACTGATAATGGCTCTAATCCCAATAGTGACCTAATTAAAGGAATGTGCGAATCTTTCAGAATCAGCCACAAGAATTCCACAAGCTACAAGCCTCAAATGAATAGAGCTATGGAAGCCGCCAACAAGAGTATCAAGAAGAAATTGAGAAAAATGATAGAAAATCATAAACAGTGGCACGAGAAGTTATCGTTTGCTCTATTGGGGTATCGCACCACGGTCCGCACATTGACCGGGGAAACACCTTATATGCCGGTTTATGGAACAGAAGCTGTCATTCCCGCCGAAATGGACATTCCTTCCTTATGGATCATATAGGAGGTTGTGCTCGACGACGCATAATGGATAAAAAGTCGTTACAAGCAGCTAGCTCTTATAGATGGGAAAAGAATTAACATAGTGTGTCATGGTCAACTTTATCAAAACAGGATGTTCAGGGCTTTCAACAAGAGAGTCAAGACGAGACAGTTCACACCAAGGCAACTGGTATTAAAGAAAGTTTTTCCGCATCAAGATGAAGCCAAAAGGAAATTATCTCCCAACTGGCAAGGTCCATACATGGTTCACCGGGTTCTGACAGGAGGAGCCCTCGTACTTACAGAAATGGACGAAGAAGTTTGTCCAAAGACGATTAATTCAGATGCCGTCAAGCGCTACTATGTGTAATCTTTATCTTTTCTCTATATGAATTAAATTGAACTATGCCTGACTTGATTCCCATTTAAGAGGGGATACGTAGGTAGCCCTACGGGTTCGGTCATAATTCAATAAAATTTTCATTTCCCTCCGAAATTGGAAACTGGGCAGAATTTTTAGGAGGACCCTCAAAATTCCAAAGTAATTTTAGCCGATCATCGCATGAGCAACATTCAGAAGCATCAACCCATCAAACTAGGGCAAAATTTTGAGGAGAACCATTAAAACTCCATAGTAAGAAAGGTTGCAATGTCTCAAACCGCGTCACAGTCATCGGTTCATCTAAAAATATTTTAACTATACATCTATACTTTTACCAAATCATGCATGTATATCATCAAAGCTGCTTTGTTCAGCAATGCTGCCCTAATGACACATACAGTATCACCAGATCGAAACCAGGCAGGTCAAGCAAATCCAGCGGGGATACGAACTAACCTCCCCTTTTACAAAACTCACGATTAATCTTTGGATGCAGCACTTGGATTGCGAAATTATCAAACATACTATACACTCACGAGATAAACATTATTCAGGAATACAACTCTGAAGACCGTTGCACTTACCTATATTTGTATCCGCACACACCAGTGACATTCTGTGTGTCATAATGACAACAACAGTCACAATATCGCAACCTGCTATCATCTAAGAAAGCTCCGTTACCATTTACCATTTTATTTCTTGCATAAGGCTACTATTCTGCCTTCCGAGACTAAACACTGTCTCCATCTGCATTTTCGCATTGCATAAGGCTATTATTCTACCTTCCAAGGTTAAACTCTACCTTTATCTGCATCTGCATTACATAAGGCTACTATTCTGCCTTCCGACTTGCATAAGGCTACTATTCTTCCTTCCGAGACTAAACGTTGTCTCTATCCACATTGCAACTAAAAGATCGCCACATACCACATTGTATGGCCGAAAGATTGCCATATACAGCATTGCATGGCTGAAAGATCGGCACATACCACATTGCATGGCTGAAAGATCGCCACATACTGCATTGCAATAATGATAGATCGCCACATACTGCATTGCATCGCTGAAAGATCGCTGTATACTACATCTGAATGGTTGAAAGATCACCACATAGTGCATTGCATGGCTGAAAGATCGCCGCATACTACATCCGCATGGCTAAAAGATTGCCACATACTACATTGCACGACTGAAAGATCACCTCATACTACATCTGCATGGCTAAAAGATCACCACATTCTACTGCATCCTTCATGGGGTGAAATATCGCCAACTTATCCAAAGCCTTCATCGTTCGGAGGAACCATCCTCACAGCCCGAGAATACCATGTCATGGCCTGGGGATCCTTTTCAATCTCTTGCATATCATTATTCAAAGGCATCATGGTTCGGAGGCACCATTTTCATAGCCCGAGAGCATCATTTCATAGCCTAAAAATCCATTATTACATGCTTCATGGCCCAGGACGTCATGGCCTAAGGATGTCATCATAACCGTTTGAAGGCAGCATGCATGGTCTAATGGGAACTTGCATCATATCTAATTTTATGCACAATATAGGCTTGTGTCATGTCTAATTTTATGCACAATATAGGCTTGTATTGTTTCTATTTACAGGTAAAATCGGGGAGCCCGCTCCAGTGCCCGTAGCCACATCAAGCCTAGCCATTCCAGTAAGCCACTCTTTCGACCAGCCCAAAATATTGCATCCGTCTTTGGAAAATACCCGTCAGCATACTCCTCCGACAAATTTTAAACTATATACGACCTGATTCCTGTAAGACCAAGGATATGTAGGTAGCTCAGAAGCCAGGGTGCGGCCTGAACCTCTCCCAAACCATTTCGTTGGGTTAAAATTGGCCATCATATCGTTACTCAAAAATTCTTTCATCATTCCCGAGTAAAGAGGGGCAGCTGTTGACACCCAATTTTTTCCTACATATATTTTTTAATATGCATAATACTTTCTAAATAGCATATATATACATACATAAGTATATCCAAGTGTAATATTTTTTTCATAATTACTTTGTTATCTATAAAATCTCAATAATTACTTCCAAAACTATCATTTGGGTAATTTACCTATTGTCTTCTCATATTTATGTGAAAATATAGCCAAGGAAAATTTGTATACATTTTTTTACAATTTGTTTTTGTATTTTTAAAGCTAAAATTGCATATAATTGTAATATTAGCCTCTTTTAAAATTTAATTGTATTTATGTTCACAAGATTAGGTCTGGTATTTTTAAATAATTAATTATGTACTATAAATTATTTTAGTACTTTTTTAGGCAAATTATACTACTAGGCACGCCTAATAGTTTTTTATTAATAATAAAGCAACAAAACCACAATGGAAGAGTACATGTAAGGGGGGCATGGACCTTACTAATCCTATTGAGGCAAAGAAAAAAACCTCATTATCTATCAAGCATGTAAAAAATAGGAACTTGAGAGAGCCAAGTATTCTATGATCGCCGTAGAGTTTATAACACACTCTATGACGCTATTACAAGTGATGATGTTTTGAAAATCGTAAACTAAAACAATGTAGAAATTAGAGTCTTGCCTCTCATTTATCAAACTTGTGAGTTCTTCAATTTGAACTTCCTTAAAATCCTCTTTAACGGTCTTCAAATATTCTTCAAAATTCTTCACTTCTTCTCAGATCTATTGGACCTCGTAGATGTGGAGGTGACAATCCCTTTTTGCTTTGCGGCTCTCATTGGTAGTTGCCTGAGTGTTATTTCTTGAGTCACATTCATTTTCTCACTATTCTTCAGAGATAAATCTCCTGTTGTAGTCACCTCCTCCGGACAAGATTCAATCAATTCATCTTCTTTTGCTTTGTCGGAGCTTGCAATACGTAAGTTGGTCTAAAGTTGTTTTATTAATTTCATCTTGTAAAACCATCCACAATGGTTCATGCCTTTTCAATTTCTTTTCACTACTTGGTTCATGTCTCTTTGCCACTGCAAATTTTTTCTTCTGTGCAGTCGTTTTTGAGCCAGATGAAATTCCATTTTTGTGTGGTTTTGGACTGCCCAAATCATCCAACAGTGAACGGTCGTGGTCTGAGATCAAAGCATTGCTTGAAATGTCACCTGATTGTTTAAAGCTCTCCAATTCTGCTGTTGCATTTTTCTAGAAGCTTTCAGCCTGATCTGCCCAGCTGCTTTTGGATACTGCAGAAGACAGCATGGATTGATCCTGTAGAATATTTTTGTTAGATATGTTGAGTCCAACTATGTAAAAAGTGATATTATCCAAGTCTGCTTTGTGGCGTTGTGTTTTATGAATTGCAGATCGATTTCCAGTGAAACCTTGTACTGGATTCATGTTCTTCAGAATTTGTGCACCAACAGGAGTTAACTTTAAGGCTGTTGGAGTTGAAGAGTTGTTTCGATCCATATTTTGTGTAGCATTTATGTCAATCAGCTGTAGATTCTCATCACTGTTTAGCCCTGTAACCTGATTCACACTGTTCTGCTCAAAATTGTTTCCTTCAGTATCTTTAATATCTAAATGAGTAAAATTTTCAGCACTGTCACCACTAAGTTGTTGCCCTTCTGTGTGTACACACTCCCCAGCTGTGTGAGATGGAACAGTGACTGCAGTGTCTTGTTTGTCAACCAATATACCAAACGAATTTGAAATATTGGTGCTCGATAATGCTGCAGTCTGATTTTTGGTAGCATTGGAGTTTTGTTGTTATGTGCTTGTGTTACAACTGTCCATCCTCCTAATTTTGTGCTGTGTTTTGCTGCAAAGATCTGTCCATCTCCTTTAGCCATAGCATTACCAATTGTGCCAACTTTATTTATGCTAGCCAACAGGTGATCACCTGAAGCAGTATGGTGTTGCCTATTAACAGGTGAAACGACAACTATATTATCAAAGCTAGATGCAAGTCGAGGACTCTGTGTTTCCAGATTTGCAAATGTTTGCAATGGGACAGTAGCTTCACTTGATTTTCCTATAGCATTCAATTTGTTCTGTGCATCAGATCTTTCCATCTGTTGTTCCTCCTCATGCTGAATAGCAGTTAAATTATTCCTAGGTAGTGCAAAAGCTGCTGCTTTACTCGCTTCCTCAATAACATGAGCTACATCTGATTTGTTTAACTTATGCAACCCTTGCCCACACACAGGTTTGGTTGACAAGTTTGGCATCTGTATCTGTTGTACCCCATCTGCATTGTGTGAAAACTTATTCACCAGCCTTCAACCTGAGTCTGCGGTGAAATTCCCACTAGATTTATTAAAACCTCGAGCAGCAGTTTGATTTTGCAACTCTGACCAGCTCGATCCTCAATTGTATTTTTTTTTCCAGCAGTAGCGACACCCACAAGTTTGTGTACATTATCTTCTCCAGCTTTATACCCCTCAGCATTCACAGTAGCAGCTTTGAAACCAGCTTGCTCAATTGTTGCAATTATAGGTCGAAAACCTCCTGTAGCTATCAATATAGGATCAAAAGTAGCTCGATCAATAGTAGGCTTCAATGCAACAGTCATTATCTTAGCACCAGAATTGGATTGCAAAACTCCAGCTGAGTTTTCCATTTTCTCAAAAACATCCTCCTTAGATGGCTTCGATGCAAAACCATCCTTCTTAACTACTCCTGTTGAAAACGGATTATTTAGCCCAACATTGCTGCTCAAATATTTTTGCAATTTGGCATGTTCAGCTGTATCAATATCCTTAGAAATAACTACAACTGATTCTTTAATCAACTCATTATTCCACTGTCCAACTACTATTTTTTCCATGCTATTTCGATCCCTAGTACCAACCATTGAGAGTGGACGTAAATTACTCTGCCCAACTACAGCTACATGGTGAGAAACATTAGCAAGAGATGTTTCAACAGGAAACAAAGCATTAGTAGAAATGGCTGCTACATGTGATGTGTTGATCAAATTTTCAGCATGCTCATGAGCCCCTTGAGGAACTCTTAAAATCTGTGTAGCATCTGTAGGATTAATGTGATCTCTAGCAGTTCGATCACCAATATTCAAAGCTCTCCTCTGATTCAACAACTGACGCAAATCTCCCTTTTATTTCGCACCACCAATTTGTTCTTGACGAGGCTGATCTTCTTCAATCTGAGCTACTGCCACCATGATATTCTTCTTTTTAAGTAAGCGACATGCCGATTCGACATGTCCTTGGTGCTTACAAATATTGTAGTATCCTGGAAGATTGTCATAGATAATTTCTTGAAAAACCTCAACGACCTTACCAGATTCATTGTCAACATATTGTAATCTAACACGTTGTGGCAGCTTAGCAACTAGATCAACTATAACTCTGACCCTAGCAGTGCTAGGTGTAGACTTCACTTGTGTTGCTTTGTCAATAGCGATTGGCTTTCCAACTGCCGACGCAATAGATAATAAAGACTTTCTAGCAAACAATTCAGGAGATAAGTTTGGCAATGAAATCCACACAACAGCCATAGTCATTTCTTCATTAGGATTGAAACCAATTGTCCAAGGGAAAATGCGATATTGATGCTCTTCTCCTTTGTAGGGAAAGTAATTAACTGCTCTTGCAAGAGCAGTAACTAAGTAGTCATGTTGATCTAACCTTATTAACAACTATTTTTGAGCAAGTTGACCAACTAGACAATGGCCTTTAATTCCCAGAAACTTAGTCAGTAAATTACGCAAATCTTGCAAACTTGGAGATCGCGGCGATAATTTGACGACAACTGCTTGGTGAAGTCCCTACTCCACAGCAAATCTTTGTCTTTCCTCCATTGTGAATTGTATTGTTGGTTCTCGAAGGACAATTTGGACTGGTTTTAAAATCAGATTTGTAGAAATTGTGGTAGAATGATTTGTAATCAGCTGAGAGGCATATGTTTGTTGGGTCTTGATGTTTGGAATATGGTCGCTATGATTTGGATTCCTCTCTCCAACAGCCAAAAGCTGGGGAGAGTTCGTTGCTTCCATTGTGTTCTTCAACCCTCCATTATCATAGAACAACCATAACAATTCCAAGGAAAGCTGTAGCATTAATATTTTCTGGAAAAAACTGCATGCTACAATAATTTCGCGAAATAAAATTTACCATCCGGAAAAAATGGCTATAAATTGAAGGAAGAAACCAATTGCGGATTGTTCGCAAAAGAGGAGATGTATCTTTTGACACCAAGTTTGCGACAATCCACCGCCAGATCCCAGAATTATGGTCGATGAATAGTGACAAAATCACTATTCACCGTTCTTCCTAGCATTTTAGTACTATTAATTTATTTATAGAAATTATTTTATTATTTTTATAAATTAAAATATGTAAAAGTGGCTATTTAAATTATAGCCAGATTTGTCTTTCAGTTGTAGCCCAAATTAAACCTATTTCCCAGACCAATTTCATACCCAGTTAACCCGAACCAAACCTTATATACACCTACCCGAACCCGGAACCCATCTATCAGGTCAAATCCTGACCGTTGATCTCCCAAATCAACGATCCAAATGAACTCTTTCCTTTTTAATCCCTAATACTCCCTAACCCTAGCCATTCCTCCTAGCCCGTCGCCCTCAGATGCTCTCATCTCCTCTCTTTTCTCTCAGCCCTAACCCTAATCCTCTTCAATCGCTGCCTTCTTCTCCGGCCATCTTCGGTGACCACTTCTCAAGCCCAAGCCTCCAATGGTTCCTCCATCGCCTGGCTCATCATCTATGAGGCCTTCAGGGGCCCTGGGCCATGCCGATTTGGGTCTAGTTTTTCTGTTTTGTTCATGGCTTCTCCGGTGTGATTTTGGGCAAAATCACATCATATTTGTTACGATCTTTGAGGTTCTAAGCGGGTTCTTCCGTTTCTATCTGGGTTTCCTTTGAAACCCTAACTTTGTTAGAATATCTTAAGATCTATGCTATTTTTGGCAATAAAAGTCTGTTTCTTTCTATGTTTTTACACTATTCTCAAGCTTCTTCTGAAAAATCATCGATTTCAAGTTGTTTTAATTTCTTTTAAAAGTTAAGATTTTTCAGAATTTCTTCTACACTCTGTTTAAATGGACTCTTCATGTTTTTACTTCTATATCTTGAACGATTCTATATTTTTACTCTTTCAACTCATCTATGTTGAAAACCCTAACTTCTTAGCCTCAACCTTGGGTTTTTGAGTTTTGTTTTGATAATATGTTTGGTTAATCTGTGTGTTTCTATGATTCTGTGACTTTTGTCCTATGTTTGCTTTGTTAGGGTTCCATATTATGGTTATCCTTGCCTATTTTGTGATTTTGCCTTATTTTTTGTTCACGAATGCTTCTGATTCGTCACTTCTCCTATCCGTATCATGCTTAGCCTACTAATTCAAACTATGCTCCGCATGAATTTTTAATTTCATATGTGATTCTTGTCCTACTCGACCTCTTAGGGTTTTGATTTTGCTTACTATGTGTTCGTTCTTATAGAATTAGGGTAAATCAGTGTTATCTCCTATTCATGCATCATTGAATCATCTGAATGATCTTTCACTAATTTCGCATGATTATTCTACTGATTTTTACCTTGTAGAATGTTTTTCCGACTTTATTTTATGGCTGATTATGCTATTAATTGATTGTTATATTATTTCCTTTATTATAACCTTATGAACCTAGCCCTAATTGGTTACTCTGTGCCTACTATGTTTGAAGTATTTCCTTATCTGTTATGCTCCAATTATCATTGATTTCTTTCCTTATTTGCTACCTGTTCTTACCGTTCGAATTGATTCCCTTAATTAAAGGAAGTACTTATACTAATTTGATGCTAATTGATACCTAGTTCCATAATTACTGCTTGACTTTGATTCTTGCCTTTTTATTCTACCTAGCTTCAAACTATAAATATGCTCTCTCATCAACACACAGACACGAACACTTTTGGTTCTGAACACAAACTTACACTCAAATAAAAAAACTCTCTCTTACTTATTACTACTCGTGCTACTATTTGCTTAGTCGGCTGAAAGCTAAAGCTATACTTTGAAGTCCTGCTTACTTTCTTTACTGCACTTTGCTTCTTTAACTAGTATGTTCTGATTGATTTTCCAGTATCAACAACAACATATTTCTTTACTGTTTCTTTCCTTCCAGTTTGCCTCCTGTTTGTATTTTAATAATTCCATTATTAATGCATGCTATGTTCTGCCTTTCTATCTGAATAAGTGCTTCTGTTATTTATCATAACATGTGGACTTTGAATCCATATCCATAATGTAGTTGGTATCTGTGGTTGGTTTGGGGAGTGACACCATTTGAACATTGTTGTTCATGACTCAAACTTGATCCCTTTGGGGTCACAACCTCTATGTTTCCTAGTTGTTGTGTGTTCTGGTTGGCTTAAAGGCATGACAACATCTTTTATTACTGTGCATTCCCAAAAGCTTACTCTTGCGTAAGTACATAGGTTCTTTAAATCCTCAACCCCTGACCCCTCTTTGTATGAAGTCTCCGACTCGATATTTTGCTAATTATTATTCCCCGATCACCCTTTACCCCTTTCCTTTTCCCATCAGTTCTAAAAATCTATTCCAGCACTTCCACTATCTTCTTAGAACATAAGGTCTGCCCTCCTTATGTGAGCCTTGCCTTGGGACCCATAAGATCCCTCTGAACTTAGACACACAAGGGCTGGCATTTCCACACTGCACTCATCTCTATTCTGGTTATCCAACTTGGGTGTGAGCACTGCCTGGGTTCATATGGAGGCCCTTAGGGAACTCTAACACACCCAGGTCTGAAAAAGGCTTTGAAATCAACGGCATAGGCAATGATACGGTTTCTTGCATATGTCAGATAGGAAATCAAATCAGGCTTTCCTATGGTTGTAGCTTTTTCTTTCATTCTTTCTTTTGTAATTCGGTATTTCTAGTTTGTAATAAGTTGTAATAAATATTTGGGGTCATATAGTAAAAAGGGTTGGGTGATCATATAAGCTCAAGGGTAGAAAGCATGCCTATAGGACTGTTTTAAATTCTTTGCATTCAGTAATGCATCTTACACACCATGACTACAGGGTTTATCTCAATTTCTTCATGGTCAATGTCACGCCTAGATAACCTTCCTATAGGACGTATTTAAATTCTACATGCCACTTAGATATCATGTTTTAGGTTCTAAACAGCTGAAAATAAGTATCATGTTCGAAATCAGTAACATATAGAAATCATGCCTATAGGAATTCTTAAATAAACTTGATTCATTTCATTCACACTCAATGAATGATATCATGTTCACAGGGTTTAAATCAGCAATAATAGAAACCATCACTTGCAGAATCTGAAATTGGTCTATTTTAAAATCAGTCTATTCCGAATCAGTTTTAAGCAATCTAATTCCCTTACTTAACGAGGTTTAGCAAGGCCTATAAGATCCCAAATAATTTGTTTTTACTGTTTCATCTCATTCTGAATTAAGTAGATATCATGCCTATAGGACCACGTTTAAACACTTAGGCAAGCCTTAGAGTAATAACAATAAAACTGAATTCCACTCTATTAATTAGTAACTGCTCCAACCAGCAGGCAGGCTTGATTTGGGCTTCTTATCTGAGGTATCTGATGAATCTAGCTCTGAATCAAACTCCCCTCATCTTTAGTATTTAAATCAGACCCTAAATGTATGTGTAAGTGATGCTAGCTATGTACTTTTGTTCAAGGAGGTGTATTTGAGCCTATATCTGTTTATATGCTTCCACAACATGCAGTATGTGTTTTTTATGTGTCGCCTTAGATTTTTATCCTTTGAAACCAATCAACCTAATATCCCTTCCCTTTAGGAATTGTAGTCCTAAGTACCTCCGAGACTGATAGGAATGGGACGGGTAATAATATGCAATAGCGAACGAGACCAATTTGTGCTTTAATACCTTAACGGGTGGGAAGGGTAGATATGGATATGATGACCGATGCGCTAATACCACGTGTAGCCCCTCTCTTGAGGAGTGATTACCGGATATGGCATTGATGTGATCCATATTATGATTAAACCTAGGACCCTCTTTCCCTTTCTTTCTTTGTCCTAAAAAATATTTTTGATTTGTTTAAAAAAGTCAGTGTTTTAATAATTGCTCTCCCATACTTTATTTATTACCAAGCATTTGTGTATTAAAATCCCCTCTTACTTAAGCCTTATTTGTTTAATTGTTAATTGCACCAAATTCACGATAACTGTCTGGCCGGAAACCATACTAGTGGATCCTGAGGGGTGCCTGTTGCAATGTGAGTTGTGACACTCCCCGAAATTTTATCCATTTTAGCATTTCAATATTTAATTTAGGCTTAATATCGCCATTTCAACTAATTTTTACTATTTTACTTTATTTTATTACAAGAAAAGAAAAAATTACAAAAAAAATAGGTTTGTTAATATTTTGTAGTCGTTTTTAATCTTAAAAAAATACAAAACTAGTACCCTATCTTTATTTTTATAATCTGGAAAAAACAAAAAAATGATTTTATGTTTTATAGTTTAGTTTAATTAATTAAAATTAATTTTATATTTTTATATTATAATTGTACATAATTTTAGAAAAAGGAATTAGTTTTAGGTTGGTTTATCCCCTTTTTATCAATCTTATAGTCCATTTTCTTTAGTCTTTGGCCAAAAATCCCTAGCCATAATTCCTAGGCCCATACTCCTAACATAATCCCTACCCTATATAATACTACCTACACCCAAATGCCTAAACACCAGATACAACCTAAAAACACACAATTCCGCCGTAGACCCCCTAAGTCCTAGACCCTCACAAATCATACCCTTCATTGAAAAACACTGAAGACATGCACAAAAAAAAAATAAATGAAGATCATTGAAAAATGGAAAAAATATAGATCCCTAGACTACAAGACAATCAAGGACAAGTCACTTTAGAAAAAAAAATCAATCAAAAAAGTCACTCGTTCCCAACCCTTAAGAACTAGCTAGGCCGTTCGTCCTCTTCAGTACATCGTCGAACTAGCAGTTGTCTTCTCGTCTTCAATTCCAACCAACAACAATCTCCATCGAAACAGTCCCAAAGATCACAGCTCGAACTCTATTTTCGCGAAAAATTATGTGGGAAAAGGTTGAGTTCGTTTTTTTTTCCGTTGAAGTCAGTTGATCGAGTGTTCCGATTTAAGCCGGTTGGCCATCGTTCGAGGTTTCCGGTCCGGGTTCGCGGTTCCTCTTCAATTATGGTCGTTGTCTTCTCCTTCAAATTTTTGAGCCAAAGCCTTGTATTTGCTGATTTTTGATAGATAAAACATTTGCTTAACGGGTATACTCTGCTCTCTTTCCTATTATTTGCATGTTATTCTGTGTGCGACCATCAATTACTCTTTCGTATAGACCATTTGCTTATTTGTTGTTTCTGGTTTGGTACTCTTTGGAGTTGTGAAAAACGGTTTGTTGTGTGATTAAGTTTATTTGATTTTTTTTATAATTCTTGAACTTTGGAGTAGTAGGTATATATATGATTACTCAAACTTTAAATTTATGGAATTTGCTCTAGTTTATAGTCAGGTTTTATCATAATGATTCTGTCGAATGCTCACATTCTCATAGATTGATATTACAATGTATTTCGATCTCTAGCATTTCAATTTGCCAAATTTAGTCAAGTTAGTAAAAACTGACTAGTGAATATTATTTGGAGATTCATGAGAACTAACCCACATGTGAAACACTCACCCGATGTTGAGCAGGGGAATAACTGCTAATTTGTTATCTAAATCAGTGACTTTGCAACTACTTGTTGCCACAATAATTTTCATAAGCCCATGGCCCTCATTTAATTAATTTTAATCCTTAGAATCGAGAGGTGCCATTCAACGAATTTTCATGGCCTTCCGCAAAGTGAACAATGCGTTAGTTGCTTTAGGCGCTTTATTTAATAATTTTACCTTCCTAAACTCGGGTGTGAATTTCATGTAACCCAAATTTAAATCATAAAATATTGCATAAAATATGTTTCGGATTGTGGGTGTATTTCATGTGACGCGATCCAAAGACACGTTTTAAACGACGTTCAATCTTCCTTAAAAATTAAATAAAAGCGTTTAATAATTTAAAATTGCACTATGGGTTGAACATGTACTAAAATCAGGTAATAGGACAATTGTAATGGTTTAAGTGGCCGTGCTAGAACCACGGAATCCGGAGATGCCTAACACCTTCCCCCAGGTTAACAGAATTCCTTATTCAGAATTTCTGGTTCGTAGACTTCAAAGGAAAGTCAAATTTTCCTCGAATTGGAGTGTAAAATAAAATGGTGACTTGGGACACCAAATAAACTATCCCAAGTGGCGACTCTGATAAATAAATAATCCTATTTTTAATAATGTCACTTAAATTGGAAAAACTCTCTTATACGCTATCCTTTGGGGTGGTGTGTGAAAAAAGGAGGTGTGACAGCTCTGGCGACTCTGCTGGGAAAAACGAACCCAAAACTTCAGTTCAGTGTTCAAGAATTCGAGCTTGGAATAACTGTTATATATGGCTTTATCTGATTTTCCTATACGTTTCATGCGAAATGTGCTAAATTCTTTACCGCTTTGATATTTGGTGAATTGTATATATAAACTGCTATGAAACTCTTCCTCTTTCTGAATCTTCTACATCATGGAGAAGGGTGCACTTCGTATGACTTCTCTTCTGTTTAGAGTCTTATCCCATTTAGAACGAGGTTCGGGCAAGTTGCTAAGCTGGCGGAGCTTCTGTATCCCCGGTACACTGCCCCCCTCCCCCTGGCTTGAGTTGTTCGCTCAGGTAAGCCAGGTTAAGAATAATAAATCTAAGTTTTAAACCTAGTATAACAAAGCCTCATGCAGGATCCCTAGTAGGAACGTTTTGCTTGCATCATGTGCATTTGACTTAGGGGACTCATCACAGTGGTTGGGTCCGTCTAGGACAGGTGTACCCAAATTAAAAGACCATCCTGATGCATCTTACGTGCTACTTGCATATCTCTCTGTTCGGCTTGCATGTTGACCAGCTTCTAGAATAGGGAAACAAAATAAGTAAATAAAAGAAAAAAAAACAAGAATGAGAGAGGTAGGTATTTAGAAAATTTTAAAACTCTGCCAAAATTCTGAAGAAAAAAAAAAAGAAAAGTCATTTCAAAATGAACAAAAAAATTGAAGTGTTATGTTTCCCCTTTTCCGTCAAAACTGACCGAACTACGCGGGTCTGATTCTCACCGAATATGAAATACGTAGGCAAATCTCATTGGTTCCGACCCCAATTTTTAAAACATCCAAAAATATTTTCTTTTAGTTCCTTCTTTAGAATTATTTCTCTAGAAAATTCAAAAACAAAAATCCAAAAAAAAAAATCAGAAATAAAAATCCAAAAATACTCTTTTCTTATTTAGAAGTCTTTCTTTTGTAAATGTCAATAAAAATTTTGAAGAAAATTGAAGTCCAAAAATATTTTCGCTTTTCTTTAGAAGCGCTTTTGTAAATAAATAAAAACTCAGAAATCCCAAATATTTTTCTAAAAAAGTCCCTCTTTCGAAAATTAAGAGGCAACTTCCAAAATCGAAAAAATATTTTCTTTCTTATTTAGTAAAAGAGAAAACAAATGAAAATTAAAATAAAAAATATTTTCTTTTTACTTTTGAAATTCCAAAAGTTCCACTCAAAAGAAAAGGAGTTTTATAGAAGTCTTTCTTTCAAAAATAAAATTAAAATCAAAATAAAAAAAAGAACCAAAAAATTCCCTTTCTTTTAAAACATTTTTGAGAAAATCCCAAAAAATAAATCAAAAAATCAAAAATATTTTTCTTTTGCCTTAAAGCTTCATGGTCTGAGTTTTATAAGAAAAAAGAAAAAAAGAGTTAATTTACTTAATTCCCAATCTTTCTGAACTATGTAAGATCTGATTCATGCGGGGTCATGATATGTAGGTAATCCACATCGGATTCGATCATAGCCATAAAATCAACTGAGTATAAAATAAACTGAAAAAAAAATAGAAAAAGAAAAATTGAGTGAAAAAAAGAAAAAGAAAAATTGCGAAAGAGAAAAAAAAGAGAAAAAAAAGAGCGACAAAAAATAAGAGAGTGACAAACAAAAGAAAAAAAAGAGTGCCAAAAAATAAAAGAGCGGCAAAAAAAAAAACAAAAGTCAAGAGTGATCAGAGAGAAACAAAGATGAAGAAAAGAGGTCCATACTGAAAGAGCTAGTTATGGTCAGGATGAAACATGCAACCGTTCAAACACATGATAGAATCGTTAAACTATTAGGTGCATTGCATCCTCATGTGCGATTTTCTATATGTTAAATGTTTCATAACTAACAAGGTTGTTGGATGTGCAAAATAGCCAGGTTTTGGTGGTTGGTTTTGTTGGCAGTCTAGCCTCCACTCCTTCACAAGATCCAAGGGTACATATGGCCTCCGCAAGCAATACACCAATCATCAGTCCTAAGGATAGCCCAGTATCGGCGTTGCCGTATATTGGAAATGTGGGACGCCTGGTCTAATAGTAGGAAACCGCCAAGTGCGATCCTTGGGTTCCCTGAATTTCTCCCGAGGTCAGGTGAGGTTACCAAGGCCCCTATGCCCAACCTGCTCATCCCATGTGGGCACCCTCTAATGTCCTCCAATGATCCTGGCATGCCTTCTGTGGTTCGCCCCCAGGCACCAGCTTCAAGGGCACCGCTCCAAGTGTTCACATTTCAGGGTCAACAACTTCACCAGAAATAATATATATGACCCCATACTCTTTCACTCAACCTCCACAATATGATCTCTCAGTGGGGCAAGAAAAGGTTGTTAAAAATCCCGAGCAAGAGGAAATGGCTCGGGAGATGAAGAGCCTTGAACAAAGCTTGAAAAACATGCAAGGTCTGTGCGGCCAAAAGAGTGTCTCATATTCCGACCTCTGTATGTTTCCCCATGTCCACCTGCGAGCTGGCTTCATGATCCCAAAATTTGATAAGTACAACGGGCATGGAGACCCGGTTGCTCATCTGAAACGATACTGTAACCAGTTGAGGGGTGATGATAGAAAAGAGGAGATGCTAATGGCCTATTTTGGGGAAAGCCTCACCGGAATCACTTCTGAGTGATATACAAATCAAGAAATTACGCATTAGCATGTGTGGGATAATATGGCTCGCAATTTTGTCCGCCAGTTCCAATATAATGTGGACATCGCTTCCGACAGAAATTCCTTGTCCAATTTGAAAAAGAAAATTGAGGAAAGCTTCCACGGATATGTTGTCAAATAACGTGAGCAAGCTACTAGGTTAAAGCCTCTAATGGACAAAACTGAAATGGTCACGGTTGTTTTGCAGGCCCAAGAGGCTGACTACTTACAAAACATGATGTCTGTTGTGCGTAAGCCCATCACCGAGGCTATCAAAATTGGAAAAATGGTTGAAAATGGTCTAAAAACGGGTTGAATCTTGAGTCATTCTGCTTTTAAGGCGATATCACAATTCGCTCAGAATGGTTTGGAGGGTTTGATAAACAGAAATGGGAGTGAAGAGGGAGTCATAGTGATTTCAAGCTCGAGGGGAGCCCACAGGTCATCCAGCCAATCATATGTGCCTCCTATCGCCCCACCATACTATTATCCCTTTTCAGATGCTGTTTAGGTCGTGGCACCGCCTCCCTATGCGGTGATGAGCGCACAATCTTACACCGAGCCACAACATTATACACAAAATCGAGCTTCACCTCTAAGAAATGCCCATCCTTACCAAGCTCCATATAATCCTCAACAAAATGATCCCCAATACAATCCTCACCCAAGAGAGTCTTTCAGAAAGAATCAATTCACCCCTATTGGTAAATCATATTCAGGCTTGTTCCATAAGCTAATCATGCTAAATCTATTGCAGCTAGTGGACCCAACCGGGCGAACCCCGAGTTCCCCTCGGACCGAGCTGATGCTACATGTGAATACCACTTTGGAGCAGTGGGACACAATATAGAAGACTGTTGGACCCTCAAAAGGGCAGTTGAAGATTTGATTGAAGCTGAAAGAATCATTTTTCGGGATGAAGATCCTCCTGATGTGAAGAATAATATGTTGCCTGCCCACAACAACGTGCCAATAGTCGGAATGATTTGTGAAAATAAGGAATTTGATTCGACAGTCAAGGCCATTGCATCCATAAAAAAAGCCGAAAAACTATTGCCAAGCCTGAAAGTTCGCCATCAGACGGGAGTCTCGGTAGCCAGTCTTGCTATCCTTTCTGCGTCCGAATTATCTCAGGGTGTGATCCTGATGTTTTACTTTATTGTCTTACTTTCCAATGTAAACCCTTCTATCTCAAAAATTGAAAAAAAAACAAAAAAAATGAAATTAATATTTTATTTTTCAGGAATGTCTCTTTTCTTAATCTTGTCGATTTTCTCATTCTCTTTTTAGTTCTGTTAAATGCAGATTTCAATAACATGACATGCTTGCGGACTTTATGCCTAGATCCTAAAACGCTGTCAGACCTCGAAATAATGAATCAAGAATTGGGTCGCTCAAAAATAAAACAAAGAGTTGGAACAACTGAAGGAAAATTTGTTCCCGGATTGGAAAGGGCCATACATTGCAACAAGAGTACTGCCAAAAGAGTGTGTTGTACTTGGGACACATCAAAGGAAATGTCCATGAAATAACTATCAATGCAAATGCGGTCAAAAGGTACTATGTTGGATCCTCCATATCGTTCTAATATTCTCCTGTTGGGATGACGAAGGCTTTCATTCTCGCTACCTAAACACTATCAACCCTTTGCAAACCCATTTGAGCCGGTTACTCTTCTTTGATTACCCTCTTTGGAACCTGAATGTCTAATTAAAAATGGAAATGAAAAAATACAGGAAAAGGGAAAAGAAAAACACAAAAAACAAAGCAAAAAAAAAAAGAAAAAAAAAAGAAAAAACAAAACAAAACAAAACAGAAAAACAAAAGAAAATAAGAAAAAAAGAGTTTCCTGAACTACGTTCGACTTGATGCCGAAAGAATACGTAGGCAGCCTCTCATGGGGTTCAGTCATACAAAAATAAAAATTCAAAGTCATCTAAAAGTGAAACTGGGGTAGAAGTTATAATAGTCCGGCGGTGAGTTCGCCTGAAAAATTCTAAAGTTGTAATTCAATCCAAATTCTTTTTACCCCAAATCTCACCAATCGCCAAAGAGGTTCAAAATGGGAGGATAGAATTATTTGGATCTGATACAACAAAATGAGAGGAATGAAATGAGAGAGTGTTATTGGTGAAAACCCACACGGGCACCATAAGGCGATGGTAAGCAAAGAAAATTAAAATGAGAGAGTCTTGTTAGTGAAAACCCACACGGGCACTATAAGGCGATGGTAAGAAGAGAAATGAGAGAGGTCAGCTAGTAAAAACCTGCAAAGGGCCCCACTGATCAAAAAGAAGATCCTCACAGCCATCATCATCAACAAAATCCTGGCAAGGTTTCTCGAATTTTGAAGCAAAAGTCGTGATGAATTTTGGAGAGTCGAACGGTTTACACAGATCAGGCATCCAGTCCTAAAGGCATGTTATATTCATTGAAGTCCGCATGCACTCCAGATAAGTCCTTATTTCCTTTCCCCGAAAGGGACACTTCTTGTTTTAAACTCATTCTCCATTCCACTGTTTGTTTTCTTTGAATCACTTTCGGTCTAATACTGTTCCGAAACTAAGAAAAAGAAGGGATGACAAGACTGATTTATAGGGCTTTCGTTTGACACAAGCCAATATGCAAAAAGCACCCAGCCTCAGTGGGTGTATCAAGTCGACCTCGACTGGCCATGGCGGCCAATGCTCCGGAATTGAAAGCTCTTGGAAGGAGAAAATTAAATTGAAGTGCCTATATAGGCAAATGAAGTTGAAACGGTTGAGTCCCACTTGGCTAACCACCTCTAAAAAAAGTTGAAGAAGCCAAGGTACCCCAAATACTCTGAAATTAAAATCGGAAGAAAGAAGCCAAAAAAGAAAGGCCTACAAAGATGAAAGAAAGTTGGAAAATGTTAAGTCCCATACGACTAGCCGTTGCAACAGAGTTTAAGGAGACAAAAGTTCCCCAATGTTCCGAAGAAAAGAAAAAAAAATTAGAAGGTAAAGGCCTACAAAGGCAAGATAAAGTCAAAAGGTTGAGTTCCACCGACCAATCATCATGACAAAGTCTGTAAAAGCCGAAGTTTCTCTGGAGACATAAATGCAATTAGTGTTCAGGAAGCAACCAGTTACAGTTGAAAGGGCCGAGGTCAAGTGATCAAAATAGTCAAGGCCACAAAACTAACCACCGTTTAAAACTAACAATTATTCTTTATTTGAAAATTAAAACAGGTGCAATCTAGGCAACCACACAAAAGGTAGGTGCAGTAAAAAGCAAAGAAACACGCAAGTGCTGAAACAACACTACAACAAATAATCAATGCAAAAGGGAAGTTTCCTCCAAGTTCTTTCATGCATCTTATAAAAAAAAGAGATAACAAAAGAAGAAAATCCCCAAAATAGGATAGTTTAGAATTCCCAACATCAACCTGGTACTTTATTAGCCAACATTAGGACTCCAATCCCTAAGTTGAGCATCGTTTGCGTTTAGCCAACATTAGGGATCCAATCCCGGAGTTGAGCGTTTTACCATTGGCCAACATTAGGGCTCTAATCCCTGAGTTGAGAATTTTTCCCTTTAGCCAACATTAGGGCTCCAATCCCCGAGTTGAGCATCTTTTCCCTTTAGCCAACATTAGGGCTCCAATCCCTGAGTTGAGCGTTTTTTCCTTTAGCCAACATTAGGGATCCAATCCCTGAGTTGAGCATTTTTCTCTTTAGCCAACATTAGGGCTCCAATCCCTGAGATGATCATCTTTTCCCTTTATCTAACATTAGGGCTCCATTCCCTGGGTTGAGCGTTTTTTCCTTTAACCAACATTACGGCTTCAATCCCTGAGTTGAGCATTTTTCCCTTTAGCCAACATTATGGCTCCAGTCCCTGAGTTGAGCATTTTTCCCTTTAGCCAATATTAGGGCTCCAATCCCTAAGTTGAGCGTTTTTCCCTTTAGCCAACATTAGGGCTCCAATCCCTTAGTTGAGAATTTTACCCTTAGCCAACATTAGCGCTCCAATCCTTGAGTTGAGCATTTTTTCCTTTAGCCAACATTAGGGCTCCAACCCCTGAGTTGAGCAATTTTCCATTTGGCCAACATTAGGGCTCCAATCCCTGAGTTGAGCATTTTTCTCTTTAGCCAACATTAGGGCTCCAATCACTAAGTTGAGAATTTTTCCTTTAGCCAACATTAGGGCTCCAATCCCTGAGTTGAGCATTTTTTCCATTAGCTAACATTAGGGCTCCAATCCCTAAGTTCATCGTTTTTCCCTTTAGCCAACATTAGGGCTCCAATCCTTGAGTTGAGCATTTTTCCCTTTAGCCAACATTAGGGCTCCAATCCCTGAGTTGAGCATTTTCCCTTTAGCGAACATTAGGGCTCCAATCCCTGATTTGAGCGTTTTTCCCTTTAGCCAACATAAGGGCTCCGATTCCTGAGTTGAGCATTTTTCCCTCTATCCAACATTAGGACTCCAATCCCTGAGTTGAACATTTTTCCTTTTACCCAACACTAGGGCTCCAATCCCTGGGTTGAGCATTTTTTCTTAACCAACAGTAGGGCTCCAATCCCTGAGTTGTGCCTTTTAGAAATAGGGCCTCCATTCCCTAGTCGCCTTTAGTCAACATTAGGGCTCCAATCCCTGAGTTGAGTTTTTACCTTCTACCAACATTAGGGATACGATTCCTGAGTTGAGTTTTTACCTTTTGCTGACATTAGGGCTCCAATCCCTGAGTTGAGCTTTTTATCTTTTGCCAATATTAGGGCCCTAATCCCTGAGTTGCGCCTTTTGGACATAGGGCCTCCATTCCCTAGTCATTTTGCATCAACATTAGGGCTCCAATCCTTGAGTTGACATTTTAGAAGCAGGGTTTCACTCCCTAATATATTCCATCATAGATAAATACAATTCTTGAAAATGAAAAAAATAATAAAAAAAAAAGAGAATGAGTTCGGACTAAATTTTGTTCGTTTGTTTGTTTTATTGACTGAGCAGGTTTGACCTCGAGGCATAGGATTCGAGACGACCGAAAGAATGAGTCTCAATCCAGAATAAAGGAAAAGAAGTGAACTCAAAGTGTTTGAAATGGAGAAGGATATAGACTGCTCAAAATTTGATCGAAGTCACAAGCTTTGCATGTCCCGCTTTGATCTAATGCTGAAGAAAGAACCAACACCTACAACTTGCGAGCATCAAGATTCAGATCGGAGACTGCAGCAAGAACCAACCAAGACTCAAGATCAAGCTTCAGAATATTTATAGATATGAATCTTGTAACTCATAGCTCATAGGTTTAGTTAGTCTTTTTCATTTTTGATTCTGATGTAATAACGGGACCGCGGACAGGAACCTCAACGACACCTCGACCAGCTCTCAACCTCGGTACTCCATCACCTCATTCACTTCTTAACTACACGTGGCATGATTCCTTAATAGCCAAGGATATGTAGGCAGCTCAGATACCAGGGCTCGGTCACATTCTCCTTTCTTCTTTCTTTTGGTCTCCTTAAATAAGGGTCAGGTAAAAAACCTGTCTAGTCATTCTTTTCTGAAAACTCTTCGCGTTTCCAGTCAAATAGAGGCAGCTGTTGACATGTGATTTTTGACCCTCCCCGAAATTTTACCCATTTTAGTAAGTAAATATTTAGTTTAGACCTAATATCGCCATTTCAACTAATTTTTACTATTTTACTTTATTTTATTACAAGAAAATAAAAAATTACAAAAATAGGTTTATTAATATTTTATAGTCATTTTTAATCTTAAACAAATACGAAAATAGTACCATATCTTTATTTTTATAATCTTGAAAATACAAAAAAATAATTTTATGTTTTATAATTTAGTTCAATTAATTAAAATTAGTTTTTTATTTTTATATTATAATTTTACATAATTTTAGAAGAAGAAATTAGTTTTAGGGTGGTTTATCCCGTTTTTATAAATCTTATAGTCCATTTTCTTTAGTCTTTGGATCAAAATCCCTAGCCCATAATTCCTAGACCCATACCCTATATAATACTACCTACACCCAAATGCCTAAACACCAGATACAAACCTAATCCCTACCCTATATAATACTACCTATACCCAAATGCCTAAAAACAAGATACAACTTAAAAACACACAATTCCGCCGCAGACCCCCTAAGTCCTAGACCCTCCCTAATCATTCCATTCATTGAAAAACACCGAAGACATGTAGACAAAAAATGAATGAAGATCATTGGAAAATGGAAAAAATATAGATCCCTAGACTACAAGACAATCAAGGGCAAGACACTTTAGAAAAAAAAATCAACCCAAAAAGTCACTCGTTCCTAACCCTTAAGAACCAGCTAAGTCGTTCGTCCTCTTTAGTATATCGTCGAACTAGCAGTTGTCTTCTCTTCTTCGCAAAAATTTACATGGGAAAGGGTTGAGTTTGTTTTTTTTTCATTGAAGTCAGTTGATCGAGTGTTCCGATTTAAGCCGGTTGGCCATCATTCGAGGTTTCCGGTCCAGGTTCGCGGTTCCTGTTTGGTTATGATCGTTGTCTTCTCCTTCGAATTTTGGAGCCAAAGCCTTGTATTTGCTGATTTTTGATAGATAAAGCATTTGCTTAACGGGTATACTCTGCTCTCTTTACCTATTATTTGCGATGTTATTCTGTGTGCGACCATCAATTACTCTTTCGTATTGGCCCTTTGCTTATTTGTTGTTTCTGGTTTGGTACTCTTTGGAATTGTGAAAAATGGTTTGTTGTGTGATTACGTTTATTTGATTTTTTATAATTCTTGAACTTTGAAGCGGTAGGTATATGTATGATTACTCAAAATTTAAATTTATGGAATTTGCTCTAGTTTATAGCCAGGTTTTATCAAAATAATTCTGTCGAATGCTCACATTCTCATAGATTGATATTACAATGCATTTCGATCTCTAGCATTTCAATTTATCAAATTTTGTCAAGTTAGTGAAAACTGACTAGTGAATATTATTTGGAAATTCATGAGAACTAACCTACAAGTGAAACATTCACCCGATGTTGGGTAGGGGAATAACCGCTAATTTGTTATCTAAATCAGTGACTTTGCAACTACTTGTTGCCACAATAATTTTCATAAGCCCATGGCCCTCGTTTAATTAATTTTAATCCTTAGATTTGAGACGTGTCATTTAGTAAATTTTCATGGCCTTCCACAAAGTTAACAACGCGTTAGTTGCTTTAGGCGCGTTATTTAAAATTTTTACCTTCCTAAACTCGGTATGCATTTCACGTAACCCAAATTCAAATCCTAAAATATTGAATAAAATGTATTTCGGATTGCGGGGGCATTTCATGTGACGCGATCCAAAAACACGTTTTCAACAAAGTTCAATCTTCCTTAAAAATTAATTAAAAGTGGTAAATAAGTTAAAATTGCACTATAGGTTGAACATGTACTAAAATCAGGTAATAGGCCAATTATAATGGTTTAAGCCACCGTGCTAGAACCACAGAATCCGAAAATACCTTACACCTTCCCCCGAGTTAACAGAATTCCTTATTTAGAATTTCTAGATCGTAGACTTCAAAGGAAAGTTGAATTTTCCTCGAATGGGGATGTAAAATAAACCGGTGACTTGGAACATCAAATAAACTATCCCAAGTGGCGACTCTGATAAATAAATAATCTCATTTCGAATAATGTCACTTAAATTGGAAAAATGCCCTTATACACTATCCTTCAGGGTGGTGTGTGATAAAAGGAGGTGTGACAGTGCCTAACACCTTCCCTTCGGGATAATTTCAAAGGCCTTACCCTATCTCTGTTTATCAAAAGCGTAGTTGTAGTTGAAACTTGTAAGGTGTACTAATGCACCATAAATCATTAGATGGAAACTCTCCAAGAACACAAAATTCAGTTCCCAAAAGGATCGAGTTGCCCCATACCCAAAATATGATAAACCCGATTCTCCCACCGCGAAGAGGGAAAAAAGAAGGCACGACAAAACAGTGTTGAGATCGACTGCCTCGAAGATCACGGGGAAAATGGTGTAGCTATCCCAGCCGCCAGAGCACCACTACAGGATCCCAATAATGCATCCGGGCCAGTACTAGCGGACGCGGACTCATAGGATGCACAGCAAGTCAGTGAAAATTTTCACGCCAACCAAGAAGCTGACGTCCAGATGATTATTGGGGGATCGACGTCCCCCGAGGCCCGGTCTCCAAACGAGCAAGGACACCCGCTATAGAAGAAGGGTTGTCCCGGGAGCGTCCGCATGAAGAAATCCTCGTATTCAGCTAGGAGGACCTCAAAGCTATGATGGAACCGCACAATGACGCTCTAGTCATCTCGTTTCTCTAAAACAACACAAGAATAAAGCGTGTGCTCGTGAACCTAGGAAGCTCAGTCAACATAATCAAATCAGAAGTAGTAGGACCGGGATTGCTCAATCAAGTCATCCCCAGCTCTCGGGTCCTCCATGGTTTCAACATGGTCAGAGAGGAAAGAAAGGGAGAAATCATTATCCCAATCGACATGTCCAGCACGACCCAGAACACCGAGTTTCAGGTCATCAACGGTGAAATGAAATACAATGCCCTACTTGCCAGACCTTGGATACACAACATTAGAGTCGTGCCCTTGACATTGCACTAGGTAATAAGGTTTCCCCCAGGGACGGTATCACAACCATACATCGGGAACATCAAGAAGCAAGGGAAATGTTCGCAGTCCACCATGAGACGAAAATTCCCACATACCCAGCCTTGGATAGGGAGGGAAGCACCCAGACCCTTGAAGACAACGAGGAAGACTTCTTCACACTCTGGACTTTCATCGCTCCCGAAGAACTCAACTCGACCAAGTAACCAGTCAAGGAGCTGGAGCAAGCCGTTTTGATCAAACACCTCCTGAATCACAAGGTATACTTGGGTACGGGGCTGACCCCCGAACTCAGGGCTGAATTTATTCAATTGTTCAGTAATAATATTAACTACTTTTCTTGGTCCCATTTAGATATGACAGGTATCCCACCGGTGATAACTTCCCACAGATTAAGTGTTGACCCCAAGTTCAAACAAGTGAAGCAAAAAAGAAGACCGTAGTCCGAGGTGAAATATGCCTTCATCAAAGAGGAAGTGGCGAAACTCCTTAGAATTGGAACCATCAGGGAGGTAAATTATCCTGAATGGCTGGCTAACGTAGTAGTGGTACCAAAAAAGGGGAATAAGCTAAGAATGTGCGTAGACTATAAAGACTTGAACAAGGATAGCTCAAAAGATTCCTTCCCACTACCCAATATCGATCTCTTGATCGATGGTACGGCGAGCCACGAGACCTTAATTTTCTTGAGCCTACTCGAGTTATAATCAGATCCAGATGAACCCCGAAGATAGGGAAGAAACCTCATTTATCAAAAAATACAGAACATATTGTTATAACATAATGCCCTTCGGGCTAATGGGAGCAACGCACCAATGGCTAGTTAACAAAATGTTCGAGCACCAGGTAGGAAAACCAATGGAGGTATATATTAATTATATGTTAGTAAAATCCCTGTGCGCACAGGACCATTTGACCCATTTACAGGAAACTTTTGACATCCTCAGAAGCTACAACATGAAGCTCAATCCTGAGAAATGCGCCTTTGGAGTAGGATTGGGTAAATTCCTGGGCTTCGTGGTCTCAATTAGGGGGATCAAAATCAATCCCAATAAAATAAAGGCCATCGAAGAGATTACGGTGGTAAACAACGTAAAAGCCATCCAGTGATTAACGGGGTGGATCGTGGCCCTAGGCAGATTCATGTCCAGATCGTCAGACAAAATCCACCATTTTTTCGCCATGCTTAGATGAAAGAACAACTTCAGTGGACTTCAGAATTCCAACACGCCCTAGAGGAACTGAAATGATACTTTTCTAGTCCGTTTTTCCTGCGCACGCCCAAGGGGTGTGAAACACTATATCTGTACCTGGCATTATCCGAAATAGCAGTAAGCGGCGTATTGGTCCGAAAAGAGCAAGGTATGCAATTTCCTATTTATTAAGTAATCCGCACCTTGGGGGATGCCAAAACCTAATACCCCCATCTAGAAAAACTAGCTCTCACACTAATAAGCGCCTCGCGCAAACTGAAGACTTATTTTCAGTACCACCGTATCTGCGTCCTAAAAACTTATCCCTTCCAGAGTATACTACATAAACCTGAGCTATCAGGTCGATTGGCCAAATGGGCCATCAAACTCGGAGGGTATGATGTCGAGTATCAACCTCAGACAGCCATTAAGTCCCAAATCCTGGAAGATTTCATGGTCGACTTCTCGCTTGCCCTCGTACCCGAGGTAGAAAAAGAACTTTTATTAGAATCGGGAACTTCCTCTGGGGTATGGACCCTGTTCACGGATGGTGCCACAAACAAAAGAGGATATGGACTCGGTATAGTCGTGAGGCTGGCCGTCGGCTGCATAATCAGACAATCCATAAAAACCACAAAACTGACTAACAACGAAACTGAATATGAGGCTATGATTGCAGGTCTAAAGTCGGCCAAAAGTTTGGGAGCCGAGATCGTAGAGGAAAAATATGACTCGCTCCTCATGGTAAGCCAAGTAAACGGAAGATACGAAGCCCCAGTGGACAGGATGCAAAGGTATTTGGACAAAATCCAAATTCGGCGTTGCGTCATTTCAAAGAATGGACTTTAGTACACATACCCCGAGAGCAAAATTTTGAGGTCGATGCCCTCGCAAACTAGGGATCCTCCGCCGAAGAAGAAGACCTGCTCCTCGGAACTGTAGTCCAACTGTTCAAATCTGTGGTCGAGGAGGGCCACGTGGAAATTAACTCTACCAGCCAGACATGGGACTAGAGAAATTAATATATCGCTTATCTGAAAGATGAAAAGCTGCCCATGGATCCAAAAGAGTTAAGGGCCCTGCGAAGCAAAGTGTCCCTGTTCTCACTTGACGAAAACAAGGCCCTTTACAAGAGAAATTTCGATGGTCCCCTGGCGATATTCTTGGGACCGGGCAACACGGAATATGTGCTTTGAGAAATCCACAAGGGCAGCTACGGAAATCATTCTGGGGCTGATTCCTTGGTCCAAAAAGAGATCCGGGCAGGCTACTATTGGGATAACATGGAGAAAAATGCCAGGAAATTCATCCAAAAATGCAACAAGTGTTAAAGGTTCACCCCCATGATCCACCGGTCCGGAGAACAAATGCATCCCATTTTATCACCATGGCCATTCATGAAATGAGGGATGGACATTATCAGCCCTTTGCCGACGATGCCAGGTAAGGCCAGATTCATCTTATTTTTTACTGACTATTTTCAAAGTGGGTAGAAGTGTAGGCCTTTGAGAAAACAAGAGAGAAGGAAGTCATCAATTTTATATGAGAACACATTATATACTGATTCAGAATCCTATCCGAAATATTGTACGACAATGAGAGGCAATTCATCGGGAGCAAGGTAATGCAATTCCTTGAGGACAGCGGAATCAAGAGGATCCTGTTGACACCATATCATACTGTGCAAATGGCCAAGCCAAATCTACACATCATTCAAAACTTGAAAAAGAAGCTAGAAAGCGCCAAAGGGAAATGGAGGGAAACACTGCTCGAAGTGCTGTGGACATATTGAACAACTCCAAAATCGAGCACCGACGAGACACCTTTCTTCCTAGTATACAGTGCTGAGGCACTGATAGTGGTGGAGGCCGGAGAACCAAGCTCCATATTCCAACACACTTGAGGTAATAAATAACGAAGCCATGGAAATAACCCTCAAGATGCTCGAGGAAAAACGAGAAGCCTCACTGGTTCAGATGGCTGCCTAGAAATAGAAAATCGAAAGATACCACAACATGGGAATGAATCTCTAATACTTCATAGTCAGAGACCTGGTCCTAAGGAAGGTCATCCTCAACACCAGAAACCCTAGTACAGGGAATCTGGGCCAAAATTGGGAAGGACCTTACCGTGTCCTAGGAATAATTGGCAAAGGCTTCTATAAGCTCAGTACCTTGGAGGGTGAGAAGCTTTCGAGAAATTGGAAGGTATCAATGCTTAAGTGGTATTACTGTCAGGGCGACTGAATATGGAACCCCACAAACATCCTCGACCGGACGTCGTACTCTTTTCCTTCTAAATCTTTTCCCCAAACGAGTTTTTGCCAACAAGGTTTTTAACGAGGAGACATCCATGCATTTCTCCAGAAGGATGCATAGAACCTACAAGGATTCTTTCACTGTGTAAGGACCCATAAAATCTTGTACTCAAAACCTAGTAGCTCGTAGTGCCAAGGTCCGAATATGTGTTAGGAATGTGTAGAATCAAAAGAATCAATTTTTCCAGAAAAGAATCGATTTTTTCAGAAAATCAAAAGAATCGATTTTTACAGAAAATTATCATTCTGCAGTCTAGAATGCGGTCGCAGATCAGCTATGCGGACCGCATTTTTGCCGCAGAGTGAAGCAGAAGGGTTGTCAAAATTGACGTTGAAAATGCGGTCCATTATGCAATCGCATAATCAATATGCGAACTGCATAATCATTGCATAAATTCCTCAAGGATTTGTGGAGGTCAATTTTGCGGTGCAAAATGCGACCGCATAACAGGAATGCGGACCGCATTCCTGTCGCAGACCCAGGCAGACCTTCAAAGTTTTGGCCGCATTTCTGCGGTCCAATCTACGGACCGAATTTCGATTCTGCGATTGCAGAATGCGACCGCAGACTTTGCTCGGGCTTCTATTTTTCTAAATTTTAAAACCCGACCCCTTTTTAATAAAACACCTCAACCCCCTCATTTTAACAATCTTGCTGAACAAATTAAGAGAGAGGAAGAGAGGGTCTTGAGAGATAAAGTGGTTTTCTCCAAAATTTGGTTCTTCAAAACCATCCGGGCCGGGAAATTTCAAGCTTATCTTCATACCCCCTTTCCTTACAGCTAAAATCCCTAACTTCTCCTATTGAATTTATGGTTTAAACTAAGAGGGGGAGTCTCATGCATTGGTCCTTAAAATAATGGTTGAAATCTTGCATACATGTCTATTAAAAACCTAAAATCTAGTAGGAGGAATTGGGTAGGAGTAAATGAGTATTCAAAGAGGGGTTGATAACCTAAATGAGTTTGAGTAGCAATTGTGAACTTCAATTATAAGTTATGTATATTAGTTTGTGCACTATATTGACGTTGCTAGATATTTTGGGTGAATTCGAAGTAGGGGTTAGAAAGGAATGCAGCTTCAGGTATGTGTGGCTAATTTTAACCTTTGTAAAATTGCCTTGTTTGGTGTCTGAATACTTGGTATGTGATATCTCTATGAATTAGTTGTGAAGTTAAACTCTTGTGAATAGGATGTGTTTACTTGTGTAAACTATTTGTGAATTCATGTAAATATTGTGCCTTGTACGTTGTTGGTTAAGACATCCGATATGATTGTGTAAGTAAATGGCAATAAACTAAGTTGTGATTGCGAATGTGTTATGCGGCAAGGACTGTGGAATAAATGATAGAGAGGAATCGTAATTGGTGAAATTGAAATAACTGTGATAACATCCTTTGTGGATAGTCGTGGAAAACTATTGTTGTGATCTAAATAGTATAACAGGCTATTGAAAAAGATGGAAATGGTATGGATAGTCACCTAAACCTTTTGTAAGTTGTGTTGCTGTTGTTATTGGGAATTGTGGTTGTTGTTCTTAAAACTTGTTGTGGTTATCCTTGTAAATTATTATTGTTGTGGTATTGTTTTGTGAATTGTGATTACTCGGTGGGGTCGAGTTGCACGCCGCAACACGAAGTAATAAGGTATGGGTTGTGAAGCTAAGGGTGGCCGAGGTAATAAGGGTGGCCGAGGTAATAAGGGTGGAAAGTGATCGATATCAATATTGAAATGAAATATGAGAACATTGTGAAATTGAAAATGTGGAAATGATGATGGGGAAAGGAGAGTTTGTTAACTTGTTTGCCTTGATTGTCTTCCTCGCGTGTACTCAATTGATGTTTCCTTCTACTATTCATTACTTGTGTATGGCTTGAGGTTACTCAGGGTAAGGTTTGTTATACATACCAGTACAATTCAAATGTACTGACGTCCCTTTTGCAGGGGGCGCTACATTTGTGTTATGATTGTAGGTGGATCCGTAGCAGGTGCCCCAGCCCATCGATCGTAGCTCCCTCTTCGTCTCTATCATCTTTTTGGTGAGCCCCACTCCTCTCGGGGCCCTGCATGGCTCAGGATGCTTGTGTCTGGAGTTTTATTTTGGTCTTGTGTAAGGTATAGCCGAAGCCTTGTTACTGGTAAATACTATATTATCATGTTGTACTTTTAGAGGTTCCATAGACAGTAAGTGTGGGTTGGGAACTTATGTACATATGTATTTCGCATATTGGGCGATGAAAGTTGCAAACTTCATTACGTGACTATGTGTGTTTTGTAAAAATGATATTTTAATTATAAGTGGCTATTTTCTTTGATTAATAGATAATGAAAAATACGGGGTATGCATGGGATAGGAAAGGCACCCAGGTCCGCTCGGTTGGTGCTACTCGGCCGGGCGCCGGTCATGTCCCTCGAATTTGGGGCATGACACACTGTCAGCTACACCCCTAGAATACAACGAATGAGGCCGCGGTCGAAATACTGTATCGGGCTGAGTTTGCAAAAAAACAAAACGGCATGTACTTACATCAGTCAATCAAAAGATATCTTTTCAATGCCTTATTCTCCGGACAGAGAAATCTCAAGTGTCTCCCCAACATGGTCCCCCCTCCACTGAATGCATTCTGAAATACTCAGAGACTTAATGCATACAATTGGACACTCGGTCGAAACTCCGGGATCGTAAAGCCCCTATAATGCAGCTCCGAGTTCACAAGAAGTGGTCTTCACGCTTAAATAACTTGATGACTCATAGACTGACGACAATCGCCATGCCACATCACCGAAAAACTGTAAGACCTCAATAGGCATGAAAAATTGTATGACCTCAATAGGCATGATAAGTTGTAAGACAACTATAGGCATGACAAACTGTAAGACTTCAACATGCATGAAAATCCTGAAGTTTAGGCTATACGTCGCGTTCGTAAGAATCCCGAAAGGGCATACCCTTGGTGTTGACAACTTGAGGATTAAAGTGAGCTCGAATCATAACTCGATTCGGAGATCGGATCCAAAATAGTTAGCTAAACATACCTACAGGCCACGTATCAAAAGGTCTCTACGATCAAAAGGCCTTTGTCTCCTACCAAAATTGATAGCTTAAGTGTCAATTAAGGCTCGAATCACAATGCCAATCGGAGGCTGGACCCAAAATAAGTTAAACTACAACATTCCTAAGGGCACGAGATAAGTATCGTTGTTTCCATCCGAATAAAGCCTCCGGGCCGCCCACCTGTAAGGTCACCTCGACCTAGGGCATAAACTACCATTATCTGCCCATGCAGTAGGAAAAAACTCAAGGGTCAATTAAAGCTTGAGTCACAACGCGACCTGAAGCAGCAAAACGACAAAGTGACCAATGGAAAAAAGCCTTTTTTGTCGGAGCCAACATGAAAAGGCCACAGGGCTATATAATAGGCCTGAGGTTTTTGTTTGCCAAATCATTGATAAAATCAAAACAAAGGAGGAAATGATGTTGCAGAATTCTCCTTATACATATGCCGAATTAAAGAAGTACTACAAACAAGGAGACCAATGAAAAAAGATAGTCAGACCTAATTTATCCTCAAACCAATGTTCTTGAAACGTTACATCCAGGTAATTACTGGTTTTGTGAGGGCCCCCCTCTCCAGGGATCTGCCTCCATTTTTCACACCGCTCGAGCTACCTTCCAACGCGCCCTCAATAGGCATCCCTAAACTGGCCAACCATGACCTATGGTGCGAGGCAATATCGGGCCACCCCATTTTGATGCCCTTTCAACACAGGAATCTGCAACGACTGCTCCTGGCCCGTGCAAAGATACAAACACTTAGACCTCAACTTTGATCCGAAGCAGTGCAGCCACCAACTCGGAATGAATGCATTTGTACTTGCCACTATCCTCTCTTGCATTCTGAAGCTGGCGCTCAATCAAGGTAACTCTCTCCCTAAGTTTGTCTCTCTCAGAAGACACCACGCTTACACGCTGGCTAAGCTCGAAGATCTCAGCATCCCTGGCCCGAAGCTCCCTACTCAGCTAGGCGTTCTCCTTTTCAAACTGCACGACTCATGGCTCAAAAAGTTAAAAGCGACGAGATTCTATAAAGACTCGAAGGATAGCCAGAGCAAGGGATAGACAAGATGTTCAGTGAAGAAATATTTCTCACACTCACGATGACTCACCTCTTCCTTACACTGGACAAGGGCCTGGCTATAAAGCGCCTCAGCCTAAAAACACACAAAAGAGTTAAGAAAAGAAAGGGGCAAAGCAGCTTGAAGTAGCAAACAATGCTAGGTGAAGTTACCCGCTCACACACCTGCCCATTTCATCGAAGATAGACATGATGTCAGCCTCAAAACTGCCCTAAAAATGATCGTCGACCTTTCGATTGCATCTCCGCCTTTGGTGATCACTCCTGCTACGAAAACCTCCTAGCGAGATTCCTCTTGCATACGACAAAAAGGAAGGATATCCCTTGGGGAAGCAGTGATGACCAACGGGCCAACAGTGTTAACCTAAATCTCCGTCTTGGGTTCGTCCCGAGATCCAGCTTGAGGCCCCTCCGAACTGACCGTCAAAGGCTCCCTAGTCTGTGGAGAACCCTAGCCTCCTGTTATTTCGAGGTCAGTACTCGATACCCCATCCATTACCTCACCATCATGGACCTGAGCCGCTTCAGCATCGGGTCCTTGTCCGGAAGCATCTACCCCCTGGCCCGACGATCAATCATCCTCATACATCCTTCAAAAGGTGCTAAAAAACTACTTTCCCCCTCACCTTCAACACAAGGATTTTCCGTCGCCTCGGGTATTGGAGCTAAAGGGTCGACATTGGGAGCCCCCACCTTACTCCTCTTACGTTCCGATAGCTCAATTGGTAGGTTCTCTTTCCTCTTCCCCTCCTCATGATGCATCTGAGTGTCCCCTCCAACAGACGGTGCCTCGTTTGATACCAGATTTTTCCCTGTATATTTTTTATATGCAAAATAATTTCAAAATAATTAATATAATATATATATATATATATATATAAGTGTGTCCCAATGTTTTAGTATTTTTCCTAATTAAAAAAAAAATTAATCCATTTATTCTCCTATTTTTACAGTACAAAACCAATAACTATTCTCAAAATTATTATTTTGGTGATTCACTTATTTTATCCTCATATTTATACCAAAACATAGCTCGGGTAATTTTTGCACATTTTAACAAATTGATTTGGTATTTTTAAGGTTAAATTGCACTTAATTGCAATACTAGTATATTTTAATAATTAATTGCGTTTATAATTACAAATTTGATTCCAGTATTTTTAATCTATATTTATATACTATTAATTAATTTAGCACCTTTAATTTATTTTTCAAAATTATTTTACTATTTTTATAAAATAAAAAGGGAAAAGTGGCTATTTAAAAGTTAGCCCTAATTTATTTCTATTTTAGCACAAATTGACCCCTCATTAAATCCAATTTCATTTTCATACGAAACTGACCCAAATCCTAAATTTACCCGCCCATGACCTAATTAAAAAACCCACCCGGTTTCCCTTTTGATCCAGGTCGTTGATCATTTTGATCAACGACCATAATTCTCCCTTTCCTTTAATTTCCCAAATACCCTAACCCTAATCACTTCACCTAATCAGCCTCCTTTGAACTCCTTCATCTCTCAAACTTTTTCGAGCATTCCTTGGACCCTAATCATCTCCCACCATCTTCAATCGCGAAACCCATCGGAAACCATGGCTTCTCAGGCCATGGGGATCCTGAACTCACCTCTTATTGCTCCTATATGCCTTATACTTGAAGATTCGAGGCCAGACCTCGAAGGTCTTCACTCAGACCTTCGCCAAATCGAGGTTTCCGGCCATCTCCGCCCTCTCCGACTCAGGTTAATGGCATTTCAAGGCCTTTCCATTTTCTATGGTGCTTCTAAAACCCTAGCCCTTCAAGTTTTTTCTCTGATTCGTTTTAGATCTGTTGTGGTTCCATGCTCTACTTGGGTTTTCAAATAATTTCCCCAATTTTTTCTATCAAAATTACTTGCAAAATCGTTTCTTTTTTATTTAGGGTTTCCTGAAAATGCTTAAAGTGTTTATCTGACTTCCTCTCCCTTTCCTTTTGTGTTTTTGTCTCTATTGTATTCTTATGTTCTTCTTTTACCACGCATGTTCTTCTACTATGCTTCCTATATTCCGTTCTTTCTTCCACTGTATTTTCTATGCTATGTTCCGCTATTTTTCTTCCACTATGTTCTGATGTGCTTCGCCTATTGTATTCTTCTACCATGTTCTTAAGGGTTCTTACTATTTTACCTTGTTGAAAGTTTCTTTTAAAAGATCTGCTTAAGCATGTTTTCTTCTACTGTTCTTGTTAATCTTTCATCATTATGCTCCGAACTAGTTTCTTCACTCTGATTTGTTTTAAAACCTTCTACTGGTTTGCATGCTTTCTTATGAGTTTCTGAAAGAAACCCCTGAGCTGGTTTCGACTACATGCCTCCTCATCCCTGTATTTGATTCTTGGTGGAAACCCTAGAATTTGGGGATTCCGCCGAGGTTTGATTATGTGAACTAGGGTTTTGTTTTAGAACCCTTAACTCATTTAGACTGACTTTGAGTCTCTGAACTGAGTTTTGACATCTTTTGTACAATTCTGAACTTTTTGGAGTTTCTACTGCTTTGACAATGACTCGACAAGTTTCTTTCATGTTTAACGTATTTGTATGATTTATATGTGATGAATCCTTTTCAAACTAGTGATTGACTCAGAATTCCTTTTTAATAGGTCTAATTGATTATTTGCTGATTTTCCTTAAGTTAAAACCTTTTCCATCTTTTTGACTTGGTTCATTCATACAAAATCTCAAACCTTGTGATTTCTTGGCTGTTAATTGATTTTCTTTCCTTAAATTGTACAATGGTGTATTTCAGAACCCTATCCTTAAATAACCTTTATGTATTTACCTTTAACTGCATGCTTTTCTCAAGTGTTTTATTAATTGTTTTATACCCGTTTAAATTTGAATCTCTTAATTAAAGGGAGTCTTATGTAATTGATTTAGAATCAGTCTTCAATTATTTTCTTATCTTATTTCCTCGTGACTTTCTGCACTATGAATACACGACCCCTCTTTTGACAACAGACACACGATTGAACAGACTTAAAACTACATAGTTTCACAATCTCCTCAGAACTCCCACTTAAAAGTGTTTTGTCTTCATGTTCGCACTTTGGCTTTTACAAGACTACTACTTTTTTACTTGTTTTTTTGAAACTGGTATGTTCTAATTTTAGTCTCAGCATCACCCCAATATGTATACTTACAGTCTTTATATCCATGTATACTTTACTGTCTATGTAGAGTTCAATATTTTAATTTAGTATGCCCATGTTCTAGTGCCTATTTCTACTATGGATCTTTGCTCCCTATCCCATTACCCCCAATGTGTTTGTGAGTGCTGGCTTAGGGATTGACAACAGGATTTGTTGTCCATGAACTGGGTTCTGAACCAATGAGGCCTTAACCTCTAAACAGGCTGTAGGGTATGCCAGCATATCCCATTGCTAGGTATGCCCATCAGCCTGATCTTCTTGTGTTCTTGCAAATTCCCCACTTCCCTATACCCCTATGTGCACTGATTTGAAGTTATTCTCTTTTCCCTCTTCCCTTTTCATATTTCCCATTTTGCACTTGCACTCTCTCTTAGTTCGTAAGTTCTGACCCCCTTTTGTGAGCCTTGCCTTGGGACTTTGAGTTCCCTCTAAACATGGACACCTGAGGGCTGTCCTTTCCACACTACACTATTATACTGGTTTGGTAATGTATTTGGGGTGTAAGCACTTCCCGGGGTCCATGAGGCTCTTAGGGAACTCTAACACACCCAAATGAGAGAAAGGCTTTTGAAATCTGATCTTTGGAGATGGTTTACTTCATACTTCAAACAGGAAGTGTGAATCAGGCTCTCTTTGGTTGTAATTTTCAATTTCTGATGTATTTTTTCTTTATTTTCTTTGGGCTATAATAAACTTTTGGGGATGTTTAGTGAAAAGGGAGGGGTAACTATGCATGAAAAAGGATAGATAACTTTCCTATAGGAATCTCTAATTGAAGTATTTCTCATGTAGTTACCATGCCTATAAGACTTATGCAGTTTCATATAGTTACCATGCCTATAGGACTTATGCATTTTTGTAGTTACCATGCCTATAAGACATGCACTTTCTTATAGTTACCATGCCTATAGGATTTCTGCATCTCATTTTGCTATCGTGTCTATAAGAAACTATGCATTCTCATTTAGATGCCATGACTATAGGGATTCTATACTTTCATGTTGATATCATGTCTATAGCTTCTGCACACACACGTGGAAAATACGCCTATAGTTCTTTTTTGATTCTTGCACACCCGTTTCTAACTAGGCAAACTTATCGATGGGCCATCATAACCAAAAAATGTAATCAGATATGCAACGCTTAAATATCATGTTGTAGAATTTCTGCATTCTTCTATATCTATAACAATGTTTTATGTTGGCAAATACATAGAAAGCATGCCTATAGGGGTTCTGATTCCAATCTAAATTGCCTCACTCGTTTATAAATTTAAAAGTGGCATTAATAACGCGTTACCAATGGCAGAACATGCGCTCGTTTCTTTTTTTAATGGCAACTTTCTTTATTACCTAAATCAATCTGCAATCAGTTTTTCTTCTTTTGTTTCTAAAATCAGTAGGTATCATGTCTATAGGTTTCATCTATCACTTAGGCAAGCCTTAGGATAAACTTATATACTGAATAAGATTTTATTAACTACAACCAGCAGGCAAGCCTGATTTGGGCTTCTTATCTTAACTATGTAATAAATCAGTCTACCATCAATTCCTTTTAAGTTTATTTAGACCTTAAACAGTACATGTAAGACATGCTAAACTATGTGTTTTCTTGGTTTAAGGAGGTCTGTTTGAGCCTTATTTGTTTGAGTGTTTTCCCATATTTTCTCTGTGTGTTTTGATAGTCGCCTTAGAATTTTATCCTTTTAAAACTATAAACCCTCACACCCCTTCCCCTTTAGGATTAGTAGTCCCAAATGCCTCCGGGACTGATAGGATTAGGGCGGGTAATAACATGCAATAAGTGAAACGAGACCATTCCACGTTTAATACCTTAACGGGGTGGGAAAAGGTACATATGAATATGATGACCACGCGATAACACCACGTGTATAAGTGGTTAGCAGGTGTTGTGTGGGGTGATCCATATTATTTATAAACCTAGGAACCCCCCCCCCCCTTTTAGTTGTTTATTTTATTGTTTATTTTCAAATTTCTCAAACTATTTTCTCTCATAATTAAGCTTTTCTTTCGTTTCTTCTCACTCCATCTATTTTCAACCATTATGTAAAATCCCCTCTTATTGAAAGTCCTACTTTCTTACCTGTTATATATACTTAAAGTCACAACAATAGCTTAGCCAGGAACCACACTAGTAAATTCTGAGGGGTGCCTAACACCTTTCCCTTGGAATAATTTCAAGCCCTTACCCAATCTCCGGTTACCTAAAAAAAATCCTTCTTAGTGCCCTAATGCACTTAAATCAATAGGTGGCGACTCTTCAATTCTCTTAAAGCCCAATTCCCAAAAGGGAACGATTTATCCTCCCAAATGTCATAAACCTGATTTCGCGAGAAAAAGGGGGCATCAACAGCATGGCGACTCTGCTGGGGAATTCTTTTAGGCTTTTACCATTTCGAGCTACTACTGTGAATTTACATTTTCTTGTGTGATTTTATCTGTTTAAGTATTTAATTCCTTCTCCTGCTACAAAAATTGACTCGTTTCTTTTCTTCTTTCCTTTATTTCTTTTACTGCTTTCCTTTATTACTGTTTTAAATTATGAGGAATTGTTGCAATTATTGCTTTTGTAACGTTCAAATACATGACAACTTGTTTTAATTATTGCATAAGCATTTTTTCAACATCATATTCCACTCGTGCCAAACAAAATACCATAGCAACGCTTATAGTAAGTGGTTGCATCCTTCCGATATTATCACCCCTAAATCCAGCAAAAGCATATTTGCAGTAAAACTAGTCGATCAGCGGTGCCATTGACAATTCCGCGCCTTTCCCTCTTGAGTTGTCCGCTCAAGGGTACCAGTCTAAAACCCCATAGAAACCTTTTCTCTTTAAATTGTGCATGCATCATGATCAAACCTAGCCGAGTTAGTTATGTTGTCCGTATAATGACTCTTTAAGATAGCCTTGTCCAAAGTCCACTAGGTCTTCCTGAGACCCAAACAGACCTTATCAAGTTCTATGTATTTATTTGGAGAACTAAAATGCTTTTATGCTAATTGTTGATATTAAATAGTCGAGTCTGGTGGGGGTAAGGGCCTAACTTTTTGTCTTGCAGAAATATGAGGCACAAAGTCCCTAGATTCGGCATGGTCACCAACATCCACCTAAAATTGCTAAGCTGGTGGGAGGATCTTCATTCTAGTGATCAGGCTCTTGTGAGGAAATATTTAGGAAATCTACCTTCTCTCCTGGAAATTCAACCCAACAATTAAAGCGTAGAAGTTGCCGCTCTATTCTAGGATTGTGATAGGTCTGTGTTCCGCTTTGGAGACATTGAGGTGACACCCCTGCTCGAGGAAATATGAGGACTGGCTGGAATATCATGGGAAACTCCTTGTTTGTTAATGCCGGAAAACCGCAAGGGCATAGGTTTCCTCAAAATGATGGGTCTAAAGAAGAATCAAGACTTGACATGTTTGAAAGAGTCATACATTCTCTTTGACTACTTGTATGAGAGGTACGGTCACAACAAATCTTACTGCACTTATCCTGATGAGTTCGCCCTTACATCATTAGGGCATATTCATCGAAGAGTCTTTATCTTCATGTTCTGTCTCTTGGGGATGATAATGTTTCCAACGAAGAAAGCAAGAATCCATACCAAGCTAGCTATTGACATCTAACCATTCAGTCTTGTGCCAACGATCATTGCAGAAATATACTGAGCCCTAGAAATGTGTCAACAGGGGGCCCAACATTTTGAGGGTTGTAATCTGGTAATTCAACTTTGGCTCATGGAACATCTCCAAAGGGGTGAGTACCGACAGGAAATCCATCGAAGGGATTGGGACGATCATATCCCCTTTCATCATCCAAAGCGTATGAATTACATGCCTAACATGTTCACCCTACCGGAGAATGCTAGAGAATGGGTCAAACTCTTTGATAATCTGACTCAGGACCGAGTGCAATGGATGTTTGAGTAGTTCCCTACTGAAGAATTCATCATCCGATCTAGGGATGCACCATTTCTAATACTGATCGGCTTGAGGGGAACATACTCTTATGTCCCTCTTCGAGTTGTGAGACAGGCTGGTAGGAAGCAGGTTATACCAAGGGTCGGCAAGATGAGTCACTTTCGAGCTGACTTCCAGAATGACGATAGTCCGTACAGGTGACAGGCTCAGCATATGTGGCACTGCAAAATTGTCGTGGGAAAGGACACCATCGAACCAGACCGATACCATGCTAGTTGCCCCCGACACTATTCAGGTTGGCTGGAGGAAAATCACAACGGTTTAGGTCAACCCAGGTTTGTTTGACGTCATAGGATCATCGATGAAAAAGCTGAGGCATAGGTCAAGTATAGCCAACTGCGCAAGAGGATTCAGGAATGTGAAAATGAGCACCTTGAATCCAATCAAAAACTAATTGAAGAATGGAAGGATATGGCTGTCAGCGCCAACAAATGATTGGTCTCTTTGGAGCGAGGTATGGTAGAGTTGGAAAAGAAGTTTCTACAGAGGGTCGAAGATTGCCGGACTGTTGAAGGAAATGAAGGCGGACATCTGGCCAGAGCCTACTTGCTACTAGGACTACGCAAGCTGGGAGAGCTATTTGATGGAACCAACAATGCCGAGTCTAGGGAAGTTCCTTCTGGGACCAAATAGATAGGAATTTCTATTTTTATGTTCTATAAGATGTAATAAGGCCAATGGTCATTAGTGACTTTTTCTTATTATTTAGCGTCGTGTTGGGATTCTTCTACCTTTTTATCAATGAAATAAGTCATTTAGCATTCTAAGTTCTCCAAATTTACTTGTTGCTAGGCCTACATCGGGCACAACGAGGTCCCCAAAATTAGGACGCGCTTTATATTTCCTGCACTACATGTTTAAATATTGCAACATTTTTTATGATCCATGCTGACTTATCACCTTTTGTTTTTACTTTTTGTTTATTCCCCTCCCCAAAGATTAGTTCGTAAACTCTGGCAACACCATCATATTTCACAAGATCCAGGGGCCCTCCACCTACTCCTCTCCCCAGTCGTGTCAGACACAAAAGAAAAGAAAAATGGAAGATTCGAACAACTCAGGTGAAAGGGTAGAGGTCACTCGTGGTGCTTTGGTTCCCAAGGAAAATACATCTCAACTAGAACAAAAACTATTGAAGTTTTAAGAAAAGCTTGATCAAGTTCGGAATTTGGAAAGTATATCTTTTTCCCTCACCACTCTAGAAGTTACTTTCCCAAATACTCAGAATCCCATACCTTCGCAAAATATCCGAAAGCAACAAAACCATCCCGCTTCTCACCACCACTGCAATACATGCCACACTCCCAACAATACTCCACTGCTCATCCCGGAACCTTTGAACTCCACAAATGACCACTGCCACACCCAACACAATACCCCCCATCTACATGGAGATTGTGCCACACTCCACCCAGACGATCTCAAGTACACTCGAGTCCAATGATAAGGACTCGCTGATCACAAATTTGGCCGAAGAGCTTAAAAGGTTAACCATAAGAATTTAAGGCGTTAAAGGTAGTAAGGGAATTGAGGGGCTAAATTATGAAGATCTATGCATACATCTCGATGTCAAACTTCCCGAGGGGTAAAAACCTCCCAAGTTCGATGGTACAGGGGATCCCAGGGTTCACTTGAGAACATATTGCAACAAGCTGGTCGGAGTAGGAAGAGACGAGAAGATCTGCATAAAGATTTTCATGAGGAGCTTGAAGGGAGATTCCTTATCTTGGTACATTAGCCAGGATCCGAAGAAGTGGTCGAACTGGGTAAGCATGGCATCTAATTTCATGGATAGATTCAGGTTCAACACAGAGAATGCACCTGATGTGTTCTATATCCAAAACATGAAGAAGAAACCCATAGAAACCTTTCGCGAGTATGCCACTCGCTTGAGAATAGAAGCTGCTAAGCTCAGACCGGCCTTAGAGGAAGAACAAATGAACGAGTTTTTCATCCGGGATTAGGACCCATAATATTAGAGGTTGATGCAGATTGAGAATCATAAATTTTCTGATATCATCAAGCTAGGAGAAAGGATCGAGGAAGGCATCAAGAGTGGTATGGTTACGAACTTTGAAGCCTTGCAGGCTACCAATAAGACTTTACAATCTGGTGGTACGTCTAAGAAAAAGGGCATAGGTGCTGTAATGGTACATAGAACCAAATCCCCCTTCAAGTATCAAACGTACCCAATACCTCCAATCACCTATCAGCCTATCCCAAATTACCAAACACCCTCACCTACTTACCAAACTCTATCACCCACTTACCAATCAACTCCACCTCCCGCATATCAGCCCACTTCACCTAAATAGTCCCAACCAGCACATGTTTACCAAGCCTACAACACCCAACCATCCCACTATTAATCACCTCCCCCACGTCAAAACTTCCTTAGACCATGATCCACAGACCTCCCAAACAGTATTACGCCATTGCTGAGCCAATTGGCCAGTTGTACGAACAGCTCAAAGTTGTTGGTTATGATACCCTTATCCATGCTATAGCACCTGAAAACCCTTCTCAGTGGATCAATCCAAATAAATCCTCCGCATATCATTCCGGCATGAAAGGACATACCATTGATGAATGCCGCTCTCTCAAGGATAAGATCCAGACTTTGATTGACAATAAGATCATTGTAGCAAAGGTGCCTGCTCCTAATGTCTGCAATAACCATTTGCCAAACCACAAAGGTGGAAGTGTTCACATGATCAAGATAAAGGATGACTAGGACCCCAAAGGGATCAATCGGTCTAATCACATAAGGTGATGATTCAAAGAAGACAGTAGTCACCCTTAATCCGATTATGGTCTAGATTCAGCCTTCTAGGGACGTTGAGGTAAACATGTCTATGCCACTCTAGTTTGAAGCACCACCCTCTATGAGGATGCTAGCGCTGATTGAAGTTGAGTTTATGTCACCAACAAACACACCTACACCCCTTTGAAGTTGCAGTCTTACCACCTGGAAAGCCTGCTCTGTTCAGAGATAAAGATAGCCAGGCCAATCCCGTTGGCAATGTCAGCCATAACACCGGTCCATACGAAGGCTATACCATGGGACTACACAACGGAGGCAAGAAGAAAGGGGAAGGTTAAGTTCGGGAAAACCGTTGTGGCACAAGGTATGAAAAGAACCGGCAAGGTTATACCCCGGAGCATTTGGCTGAGTCTAGAAAGAAGGCCTCTAGTTGGTCAACCATCACTGAAACTGGGCCTGACGATCTCTAGAGAAAGTACAAGCCAAAGAATACTCAGTCACTGATCAGCTGAACAAAACACCAGTACATATTTCTATCCTTGCTTTGTTACAAAGTTCCGATGCACACAAGAATGCCTTGTTAAAAGTGCTGACTGAGGCATATGTACCAAGTAACATCACCGGCGGAGAAATGGCTAACATGGTAGGCTAGGTTGTGGAAAGTCACAAAATCACTTTCCACGAAGATGAGCTGCCACCGGAGTGATTGAGTCAGAACAAGGCATTGCTCATCACTGTGCAGTGCGAAGATTATTTTATCACCAGGATCCTGGTAGATAGGGGGTCCAGTCTCAATATTTGTCCATTGGTAACACTCAGGACATTGGGAAAGGGCTGCATGAAATCAAGGATATGGCCATCAACGGTTCTCAAAGGTATACTATTGGGGAGATTGGCCTATGTTTGCAAATGGGCTTACTTGGTTTGATGTTGATTTTCAATTGATAGACGTGCCGACATCTTACAATCTGTTGTTCGGACAACCATGGATTCATGCCGTAAGAGCCGTAGCATGAACACTACATCAGGTAGTGAAGTTTCAGTCGAACCACCAAGAGGTAATCATTCATGGAGACAGTAGCAATCCCATATACAGTCGCCAAACCATTCCAGCAATTGGAGGAAGGAGAAGGATAGGTGGGGAAACTTACCATCACATCGAATGAGTCAACGACGTCGATAAGGATAAATGGTGGGATAACAAAATTGAAAGAATATTGAACTAGAGCAGGTATTGAACTTGGCAAGAATATTCAAGGAATCGCTAAGCCTATCAAGCTCAAGAAACACGGCACCACCTTCGGATTGGGGTATGAGTATACCTGGAATGAATTCAACGAATGGTCGGCACCCTATAACGGTCCTTAGTGTCTATTAGAGAAGCCAATACCCCATTTGGAGCAGACCTTCCAACCGACCAAGGTCATCTACGGGTCAGAAGAAGAAGAAACCCTAGTAGCAATGAGGAATTTGTTACTAGACAACGATGATATGGATTGTTGTGTTATTTTCGAGGAGGAGGGGGAGGAAAGCCATTCCATACGAGCTGTAAGTAAAGGAGCACACTTCAATAACTGGACCGCCAAACTACCAGAGCACGGCAAGCCTTGGGGCTGCAAGACTGAACAAGCATCATGCACTATTTTATTCGTTTACTTTCCTTTCGCATTTTTATTTTTTGCAAGAAAGAGCTCCATTGTTCAAAACATTTATGGAATTTATCAAAGCATTTCAATTTTCTTATAAATCTTACTCTTATTATTTTCTCTCATCACTTTATTTATAAAGCATTACTATTTCTTATCTTGATGAACCAATGACAGTGACACCCAATGAGACAACGCAACAAGCGAACATAGATTCAGATGAAGACGATATACCGGAAGAGATTGTTAAAGAAGATGAGAATTTTGATAATAGACCTAAGTCCAACCTGGACGAGATTGAGATTGTTAACCCGGGAGATGCACAAAATATCAAAGAGACACAAATCAGCGTTTATTTGTCACTATCAGAGAAAGAAGAATATACAGAGTTTCTAAGAGAATATAAGGACGTACTTGCCTGGTTGTACGATGACATGAATGGTCTGAGAACATCTATTGTGGCTCACAAATTTCCAACCAATCCAGCATGTCCGCCAGTAACATAGAAGCTCAGAAAGTTCAAGCCAGACATGAGTTTGAAAATCAAGGAAGAGGTCACTAAGCAGGTCAAGGCTAAGGTTCTCAGGGTAGTGGAGTATCCAACATGGTTAGCCAACATTGTGCCAGTACCGAAGAAGGACGGGAAGGTTAGAGTTTGTTTCGACTATCGGGATCTCAACCGGGCTAGTCCGAAAGACGACTTCCTTGCCAAAAATACACATCCTGATTGACATTTGCACCAAGCACGAGTTGCAATCATTTATAGATTGTTTTGCGGGGTAGCATTAGATCTGGATGAATGAAGAAGATGTTGAGAAAATGGCTTTCATTACGCTGTAAGGAATGTATTTCTACAAGATGGTGCTATTCGTGTTAAAGAATGCAGGGGCCACCTATATGACGGCCATGACTACTATTTTTCATGACATGATAGACAAGGAGATCAAAGTATATGTGGATGATGTCATCATCAAGTCCAAGAAATCCATTGATCACATAGAAGATCTGAGGAAGTTTTTCAACTGATTGCGAAGGTACAACTTGAAACTAAATCTCATAAAATGTGCCTTCGGGGTTCATACCAGAAACTTGGGTTTATTGTAAGTCGTCGGGGAATAGAACTAGATCCATCGAAGATCAAAGCCTTTCAAATATTGCCACCACCAAGGAAAAAGAAAGACATAATGAACTTCTTGGGGAGACTTAACTACATCAGTCGGATCTTTCAACAGAATCAAGGAATACTTGTCAACACCACCAGTTTTGGTCCCGCCCGAGCCGGGTAGACCTTTGTTACTCTATATCACAGTGTTGGATGGTTCCTTCAGTTGCATCCTGGGGTAGCATGATGAGACAAAAAAGAAATAACATGCCATTTACTACCTCAAAAAGAAATTCACTCCATACGAGGCATGGGATTCTCTGTTGGAACGCACCTGCTGTGCTTTAACTTGGGTAGACCAGAAGCTGAGGAATTATTTCTGTGCCTATACTACATATATATGGATCCTTTGAAATATATCTTTTATAAGCCCATGCCCACCGGCTTTGCCAAGTGGCAGATCCTATTGATTGAATTCGACATTGTCTACGTGACCCAGAAAGCAGTCAAAGAGCAGGCACTAGCGAATCACCTTGCGAAAAACCTTGTGGATGAAGAATACGAGCCCTTAAAGATGTATTTTCCAAATAAAGAAGTATCATTCATAGGAAAAGATATTACAGAGTCCTATGACGGTTGGAGAATTTTTTTCAATGGAGCAGCAAATTTCAAATGAGTTTGCATAGGAGAAATCCTAGTGTCATAAACTGGTCAGCACTACCCGTATCTGCCAAGCTCATATTCCCGTGCCCAACAACATGGCCGAGTATGAAGCTTGCATCTTAGGGCTAAAGATGGCCATTTACATGAATATCCAAGAGTTTCTAATAATTGGGGATTTGGGACCTACTCATACATCAGGTACGAGGAGAATGGGCGACCAAAAATTCCAAGATACTCCCGTATCTGCACCATGTACAGGTGTTCAGGAAAAGGATTGCAAAGACAGAGTTCCAGTATGTTCCCAGAGTCCAAAATGAATTTGTTGATGCATTGGCTACCCTATCGTCCATGATACATCATCCAGATACAAACTTCATTGATCCTATTACTATGAAAATCCATAATCAGCCAGCTTATTGTGCTCATGTCGAAGAGGAAGCAGACGGAAAACCTTGGTTTCACAATATCAAGAAATATTTGGCAAAAAGAGAATACCTAGAGCTTGAAAATACTACTCAAAAGCGAACACTTCGAAGATTGTCCAACAATTTCTTTCACAGCGGAGGAATCCTGCATAGAAGGACTACAGATTTGGGATTACTAAGGTGTGTCGACGCGAAGGAAGCATCTAAACTACTAGAGGAAATTCATGTAGGGACTTGTGGCCCACATATGAACAGCTTTGTCTTAGCCAAAAAGATACTTCGTGCTGGTTACTTTTGGATGAACATGGAGACAGACTGCATCCAGTACGTTCATAAATGCCACTGCTGCTAGATACATGCAGATATAATAAGGGTGCTACCAAATGAGCTTAATGTAACATGCTCACCATGGTCGTTCGCTGACTGGGAATGGATATTATTGGTCCAATCGAGCCTGCCGCTTCCAACAGGCACAGATTCATCCTATTGACAATTGACTACTTCACTAAATGGGTTGAAGCATCATCCTACAAAGCAATGACTAAAAAAGTCACGGAAAGACTTCGTCCGCATTCGTATTCTTTGTCGGTTCGAGATCCTGGAATCGATCATTACTGATAATGGCTCTAACCTCAATAATGATTAATGAAAGCTATGTGTGAAGCCTTCAAGATCAGACATAAGAATTCCATAGCCTATAGGCCCCAAATGAATGGAGCTGTAGAAGATGCCAATAAAAAAGTTAAGAAGACACTGAGAAAAATGGTAGAGAAGCATAAACAGTGGCATGAGAAGCTATCATTGGCTATATTGGGATATCGCACCACAGTCCGCACATCAATTGTTGCAACTCCCTACATGTAGGTATATGGTACAGAAGCTGTCAGTCCTGCCAAAGTGGAGATTCCTTCCTTGAGGATCATAAAAGAAGCTGAGCTCGACAACGCAGAATGAGTGAGAAACCTCGAAGAGAAGCTGGCTCTTATAAATGGGAAAATAATGAATGCAGTTTGCCATGGTCAGCTTTATCAAAATAGAATGTCCAGAGCTTTCAACAAGAGAGTTATTCCAAGACGGTTCACACCAGGGCAGCTGGTGTTAAAAGAAAATTTTCCCGCATCAAGATGAAGCCAAAGGGAAATTCTCTCCTAATTGGCAGTGTCCATACATGGTTCCTCGGGTTCTAACAGGAGGGGCCCTTATACTTGCAGAGATGGATGGAGAAGTTTGGCCAAAACCAATATACTCAGACGCAGTCAAGTGGTACTATGTGTAATCTTACATTTTCTTATATGATGTAATTTGAACTACGTCTGACCTGATTCCCATTTATGAGGGGATACGTAGGCAGCCTTATGGGTTCGGTCACAATTCAATAAAATTTTCATTTCCCCCTACAATTGGAAACTGGGACAGAATTTTGAGGAGGACCCTCAAAATTTCAAAGTAACATCAGCCGATCATTGCTAGTAGCTGTCAGAAGTATCAACCAATTAAACTAGGCAGAATTTTGAGGAGGACCCTCGAAATTCCGTAACGAGAGAGGTTGTAATGTCCCAAACCACGTTGCAGTCATCGGTTCATCTACAAAACTATTTATTATATACTTAAACCATATCTTTAACAAACTCATGCATATTTATTATCGAAATTGCTCTATTCAGTAACGCTACCCCTATGATACATATCATGTCATCAGATCAGAGCTGAGCAGGTCAAGCAAAGTCAGGGGGAACACAAACTAACCTTTCCCTTCTACAAAGCTCATGATTTTTCTTTGGATGCAGGCACTCCAAGTAACAAAATCAACCAATATATTATGCAATCATACTATTTAGGAATACAACCCTCAGAACCATGGCACCTATTTGTATTTTCCACCTGCAAACAATATACCCAGTAGCCGAAATATCGTAGTAAGCTACCAACTATCAGCTTAGAATGTTTATAACAATTCGTCTTTTATCACTTGCATAAGGCTACCATTCTGCCTTCCGAGGTTAAGTTCTACCTCCATCTGCATTCTTGTATTGCATAAGGCTACCATTCTGCCTTTCGAGGTGAAGCTCTACCTCCATCTGCATTCTTGCAGTTTATAAGGCTACCATTCTGCCTTCTAAGACTAAACGCTATCTCTATTTGTATTCTTTCATTGCATAAGGCTACAATTCTGCCTTCCGAGACTAAACGTTGTCTCTATCTGCATTCTTGCATTACATAAGGCTACCATTCTGCCTTTCGAGGTTAAGCTCTACCTCAGTCAGAATTTCTTGCTTTGCATAAGACTACCATTCTGCCTTCCGAGACTAAGCACTATCTCCAACGCATCGGCTAAAAAATAGCCATTACATTTAAATCTTGCATCGGCTGAAAGATCACCACCTTTATTTATGTTTTGCATCGACTGAAATATCGAAACGTTATTTACGCTTTCATGGGCTGAAAGATCGCCACCTTTATTTCTGTTCTGCATCGGTTGAAATATCGCAACATTATTTACGCTTTCATGGGCTGAAATATCGCCACTTTATTTACGCTTTCATGGGCTGAAAGATCGCTACCTATTGCATTGCATGGGTTGAAAAATTGCCAAAATTGTCCAAAGGCATCATTGTTCGGAGGCACCATTCTCATAGCCCGAGAACGCCATGCCACAGCCTGAGGACCCCTTTTAATCTCTTGCATATCATTATTCAAAGGCGTTATAGTTCAGAGGCATCATTCTCATAGCCCGAGAGCATCATTTCATAGCCTACGAATCCTTTATTATATGCTTCATGGCCCAGGACATCATGGTCTAAGGACGTCATCCTAACCGTCCAAAGACAACGTTCATGGTCTGATGGGAACTTGTATCATGTTTAAATTTTTTCGCACAATATGCACTTGTGTTACTATATTTGCCGGTAAACCGGTTAGCAATGGTCGTCTCAGTAGGAGTGATCCCACTCCAGTTCCCGAAGCCCTATTAGACCTTGACTATCCATCCTAAACCTGAATATCACGTCCGTCCTTGAAAGATCTCCATTGACATATTCCGCCGTCGGATCCTGAACTAAATGTGGCCTGAATATCTCTTGAAAGACCAGAGATATGTAGACAGCTCAGGAACTAGAGCGAGCACGGTCAACCTCTTCAAACCATTTCACTCGGTCAAAATTGGCCATCATGTCTTTACCCGACAACTCTTTCATCCTTTCCGGGTAAAGAACGGCAGTTGTTGATACCCAATTTTTCCATGTATATTTTTTATATGCAAAATATATATTTATATATATATATATATATATATATATATATATGTTTTAGTATTTTTTCTAATTTTTAAATCCATTTATTGCCCTGTTTTTTACAGTACAAAACCAATAATTTCTCAAAATTATCATTTTGGTGATTCACTTATTTTATCCTCATATTTATACCAAAATATAGCTCAGGTAACTTTTGCACATTTTTATAAATTGATTTGGTATTTTAATGCTAAATTGCGCTTAATTACAATACTAGCCTATTTTAAGAATTATACGTTTATAATTAAAAATTTGATTCCAATATTTTTAATCTAATATTTATATACTATTAATTAATTTAGCACCTTTAATTTATTTTCCAAAATCATTTTACTATTTGTATAAAATAAAAAGGGAAAAGTGGCTATTTAAAAGTTAGCCCTATTTCATTTCAATTTTAGCCCAATTGACCCCTCATTAAACCCGAATTTCAATTTCAAATGGATCGGGCCCAAATCATAAATTTACCCGCCCATGACCTAATTAAAAAACCCTTCCGACTTCCCTTTTGATCCAAGCCGTTGATCATTTTGATCAACGGCCATAATTTCCCCTTTCCTTTTTAATTTCCCAAACACCCCTAAACCTAATCACTTTAGCTAATCAGTCTCCTTGAATCCCTTCATCTCTCAAACTCTCTCGAACATTCCTGAAACTCTAATCGTCTCCCACCGTCTTCAACCATGAAACGCACTGGAAACCATGGCTTCTCAGGCCGTGGGGGTCCTATACTCAACTCCTATTACTCCTATGTGCCTGATACTTGAATATTTAAGGCCAAACCTCAAAGGTTTTCATTTAGACCTTCGGCGACTCGAGGTTTCCGGCCATCTCCAGCCTTGCTCTAGCGTGCTATAGTTGTTTGAGTCTGATTCGGACCACTCCGACTTAGGTAAATGACCTTTCAAGGCCTTTGTCATTTTCTAGGGTTCTTCTGAAACCCTAGCCCTTCGAGTTTTTTCTTCGATTCTTTTTAGATCTGTTGTTCTTCCATGCTCCACTTGAGTTTTCAAATGATTTCCCCAATTTTATCTTTCAAAATTACTTTCAAAATCGTTTCTTTTTTATTTAAGGTTTTCTGAAAATTCTTAAAGTGTTTATCTGACTTCCTCTCCCTTTCCTTTTGTGTATTTGTCTCTATTGTGTTCTTATGTTCTCTTTTACCACGCATGTTCTTCTACTATGCTTCCTATATTCCATTATTTCTTCCACTCTATTTTCTATGCTATGTTCTGCTATTTTTCTTTCAGTATGTTCTGATATGCCTCGCCTACTGTATTCTTCTACTATGTTCTTATGGGTTCTTACTATTTTACCTTGTTTGAAGTTTCTTCTAAAAAATCTGCTTAAGCACATTTTCTTCTACTGTTCTTTTTAATCTTTCATCATTATGCACCGAACTAGTTTCTTCACTCTAGTTTGTTTTGAACCTTCTACCGGTTTGCATGTTTTCTTATAAGTTTCTAAAAGAAACCCCTGAGCTGGTTTTTATTACTTGCCTCCTCATCCATGTATTTTATTCTAGGTGGAAACCCTAGAATTTAGGGATTCCGCCGAGGTTTTATTATGTAAACTAGGGTTTTGTTTTAGAACCCTTAACTCGTTCAGACTAACTTTGAGTCTCTGAACTAAGTTTTGACATCTTTTGTACAATTCTGAACTTTTTGGAGTTTTTACTGATTTTACAATGGCTCGACAAGTTTCTTTCATATTTAACGTGTCTGTATGATTTATGTGTGATGAATCCTTTTCAAACTACTGATTGACTCAGAATAACTTTTTAATAGGTCTAATTGATTGTTTGCAGATTTTCCTTAAGTTAAAACTGTTTCCATCTTTTTGACTTGGTTCATTCATACCAAATCTCAAACCTTGTGATTTCTTGGCTGTTAATTGATTTTCTTTTCTTAAATTATACAACCGTATATTTCAGAAACCCTGTCCTTAAATAGACCTTATGTATTTACCCTCAATTGCATGCTTTGCACAAGTGTTTGATTAATTTCTTTCCTTAATTGTTTTATGCCCGTTTGAATTTGAATCACTTATTTAATGGCGGTCTTATGTAATTGATTTACAATCAGTCTTCAATTATTTTCTTACCTTATTTCCTCATAACTTTCTGCACTATAAATACATGACTCCTCTTTTCACAACAGACACACAATTGAACACACTTCAAACTACACAGTTTCACAATCTCTTCTGAACTCTCACTTAAAAGTATTATGTCTTCCTGTTCGTACTTTGGCATTTACAAGACTACTACTTTTTCACTTGTTTCTTTGAAACTGCTATGTTCTAATTTTAGTTTCAACATCACCCCAATGTATTTACTTACAGTCTTTATATCCATGTCTATTTTACTGTCTATGTAGAGTTCAATATTTAATTTAGTATGCCCATGTTCTACTGCCTGTTTCTATTGTGGATCTTTGCTCCCTATCCCATTACCCCCAAAGTGTTTGTGACTTGTGGCTTAGGGCATGGCGACGGGAGTTTTTGTCCATGAACTGGGTTCTAAACCAAAGAGGTCTTAACCTCAAAACAGGTTGGAGGGTATGCCAACATATCCCATTGCTAGGTATGCCCATCAGCCTAATCTTCTTATGTTCTTGCAAATTCCCCACTTCCCTATAACCCTATGTGCACTGATTTTAAGTTATTCCTTTTTCCCTCTCCCCTTTTTAGATTTCCCCTTCTACACTTGCACTCTCTCTTAGTTCTTAAGTTCTGCCCTGCTCTTGTGAGCTTTGCCTTGGGACCTTAAGTTCCCTCTGAACTTGGACACCTGAGGGCTGGCCCTTCCACACTGCACTATCATCCTAGTTTGGTAATGTATTTGGGGTGTAAGCACTGCCTGGGGTCCATGAGGCTCTTAGGGAACTCAGACACACCCCAAATAAGATAAAGGCTTTTGAAATCTGATCTTTGGAGATAGTTTACTTCATACTTCAAACAGGAAGTCTGAATCAGGCTCTCCTTCGTTGTAACTTTCAATTTCAGATGTATTTTTTCTTTATTTTCTTTGGGCTGTAATAAAATTTCGCGGATGTTTAGTGAAAAGGAGGGGTAACTATGCATGAAAAATGGTAGATAACTTGCCTATAGGAATCTCTAATTTCAGTATTTCTCATGTAGTTACCATGCCTATAAGACATACGCGCTTTCATATAGTTACCATGCCTATAGGACTTTTGCATTTTTATAGTTACCATGCCTATAAGACTTATGTACTTTCATATAGTTACCATGCCTATAGGATTTCTGTATCTCATTCAGCTATCATATCTATAAGAAACTCTGCATTCTCATTTAGATGCCATGACTATAGGGATTCTACACTTTCATATCGATATCATGTCTATAGCTTCTACACAGGCACATAGAGATTATGCCTATAGGTCTTTTCTGATTCTTGCATACCCGCTTCTCATTTGGCAAACTTATCTATAGGCCCTAATAACCAAAAAATGTAATCAGATATGTAACGCTTAGATATCATGTTGTAGAATTTCTACATTCTTCTACATCTATAACAATGTTTCATTTTGGAAAATACATAGAAAGCATGCCTATAGGGGTTCTGATTCAAATCTAAATCGCCTCACTCATTTATAAATTTAAAACTAGAATTAATAACGCGTTACCAATGGTAGAACCTGTGCTCATTTCTATTTTTTAGTGGCAACTTTCTTTTTTACCTAAATCAATCTACAATCAGCTTTTCTTCTTTTGTTTCTGAAATCAATAGATATCATGCCTATAGGTTTCGGCTATCACTTAGGCAAGCCTTACGATAAACTTATAAACTGAATCAGATTTTATTAAATACAATTAGCAGGCACGCCTGATTCGGGCTTCTTATCTTAACTACGTAATAAATCAGTCTGCCACCAATTCCTTTTAAGTTTATTTAGACGTACGTGTAAGACGTGCTAAACTATGTGTTTTCTTGGGTTAAGGAGGTCTGTTTGAGCGTTATTTGTTTGAGTGCGTTCCCATATTTGCTCTACGTGTTTTGATTGCCGCCTTAGAATTTTGTCCTTTTAAAACTATAAACCCTGACACCCCTTCTCCTTAAGGATTAGTACTCCCAAATGCCTCCGGGACCGATTGGATTGGAGCAGTCAATAGCATGCGATAAAAGAAAACGAGACCATTCCGCGTTTAATACCTTAACGGGGTGGGAAAGGGTAGATATAGATATGATGACCACGCGATAACACCATGTATATAAGTGGTTACCGTGTGTTGCGTGGGGTGATCCATATTATTTATAAACATAGGACTTCCACTCTCTTTTACTTGTTTATTTCATTATTTATATTCAAATTTCTCAAACTATTTTCTCTCAGAATTCAGTTCTTCTTTCGTTTCTTCTCACTCCATTTATTTGCAACCATTATGTTGAATCCCCTGTTATTTGAAAGTCCTACTTGCTTACCTGTTATTTATACTTAAATTCACAACAATAGCTTGGCCTTGAACCACGTGCCTAACACCTTCCCCATGGAATAATTTCAAGCCATTACCCAATCTCTGGTTACCTAAACAAAACCCTTCTTAGTGTCCTAATGCACTTAAATCATTAGGTGGCGACTCTTCAATTCTCTTAAAACCCAATTCCCAAAAGGGAATGATTTGTCCTCCCAAATGTCATAAACCTGATTTTGCAAGAAGAAGGGGGCATCGACAACTAGTAGGGTTCCCACCGGACCTACATAAATGCAGATACCAAAAGCACGGAAAAGAGAAAGCTAATAATGCCTCGCTAATGCCGGATTGCACGAATGCGTCAAAACTCCAGACTTACCAGGGCCTCCGGCCTATTGATGGGCTCGAGATAAACACCACACTTGATCGTTATACGGGCAGATTAAGTGCAAACATTAGACCTAACACCGAAGGTCCAGCACCGCAGCGAGGTAGATCGTCGCGGCTAAATGGATAAGAAAGGTAGAGTCAAATATGTGAAGAAAGTTACAAAAAGAAGGGGGGGAGGGCACCGCAACTACTTATGCCCAGCGTTCCATTCCTCAGGGAATGACATATTTTCTGCTGGAATCAGATCGGCACTCCTTACTCGAATGAATCGGCTTAACCACGCATCATCAATTTCCTTAGTGGGGGTAAAAAGGGACCTCGAAGCTTGACAGTGTAGCTTGATTAAACCTCTATGAAGCAGGCGAGGGCTATACATATGGATCAAATGGTTTAGGGTGAAGGGCATCCCATCTATAATGCTCGTGTAGGGCCTGATCATATAAACCACGTGCCAGAACGAAGGGTGGACTTGGCCTAGGGTCACCTGGTAACTCCGGTAGAAGTCAAGAATCACGGGGTCAATTAGGGGCAAGGACGGCCCCTAAATCCCAATATAAGTCTTGCACAACTAGAGGAACTTCACTAGTATTAGGAAGGAAACAACTTGGACACAATGATAGTTGTTTTAGAGATAGAAAGATCACATAATTTCTTCTAAACTTGATCAAAGAGATGGGGATATTTCTCTGTCATTTCCTTCTCCGCTTCCTACGTAGCTTTCTCAACCCGTTGACTCCGCCACAACACTTTGACTGAGGAAACTTCCTTATTTCTCAACATACGGACTTGTCTATCAAGAATGGCAATCGGAACCTCTTTATACGACAACTCTTCATTAACCTCGATAGTCTCGACTGGCACGATGGTGGATGGATCTCCAACCACTTTCTTCAACATGGACAAGTGGAACACCGGGTGCACTAATGACATTTCAGGAGGCAATTCCAACCTATAGGCCACCCGCCCTATCCTTTGAATGATTCGATATGGCCCGAAATACCTAGGACTTAACTTACCTTTCTTCCCGAAGCGCATGAATCCCTTCAAAGGGAATACCCTCAAGAACACCCAATCATTAACTTGAAATTCCAATTCCCTCTAACGAACGTCCGCATAAGACTTTTGGCGACTCTGAGCAGTCTTCATCCTTTCCTGAATGATTTTAACTTTCTCCATAGCCTGGTGTACAAGATCTGGCCCTATCAGTTCTGCTTCACCCACTTCGAACCACCTAATCGGAGACCTACACCTTCTTCCGTATAATGACTCAAATGGGGCCATCTGAATGCTATCATGAAAGCTATTATTGTAAGAAAATTCTATAAGGGGCATGTGATCATCCCAATTACCTTTGAAGTCCAAGACACAAGCCCGCAACATATCTTCAAGCATCTGAATAGTCCGCTCTGCTTGACCATCGGTCTGCAGATGGAAAGTCGTGCTAAGATTCACCTGGGTACCCAACAGGTTTAGGTGAATATCCATACCATTTCCATCTTTTTCAACAGCCCGTTATGCCATTTAGATCACAACAATAGTTTTCCACGACTAACTACAAGGGATGTTATCACAGTTATTTCAATTTCACCAATTACAATTCCTCTCTATCATTTATTCCATAGTTCTTGCCACATAACACATTCGCAATCACAACTTATTTTATTGCCATTTACTTGCGCAATCATATCGGATGTCTTAACCAAACAACACATAAGGCACCAAAATTTACATGAATTTGCAAATGGTTCACACAAGTAAACACATACTGTTCACAAGAGTTTAACTCCTCAAACAATCCATGAAGATATCACATACCAAGTATTGAACACTAAGCAAGGCGATTTTACAATGGTTAAAGTTAGCCATACATACCTGAAGCTGAATTCCTTTCTAATTCCTACTTCCAATTCACCAAAAATCTAGCAACGTCAATATAGTGCACAAATTAATACACATAACTTAGAATTGAAGTTCACAATTGCTACTCAAACTCATTTAGGTTATCAACCCCTCTTTGAACACTCCTTTACCCCTACCCAATTCCTCTTACTAGATTTTAGGTTTTTAATAGACATGCACGAATGATTTCAACCATCGTTTCAAGGACTAATGCATGAGACTCCCCCTCTTAGTTTAAACAAGAAATTCAATGGGAGAAGTTAGGGATTTTACTTGTAAGGAAAGGAGGTATGAATATAAGCTTGAAATTCCCCAGCCCGGATGGTTTTGAAGAGCCAAATTTTGGAGAAGATGACTTTCTCTCTCAAGATCCTCTCTTCCTCTCTCTTAATTTGTTCAGCAAGATCACTAAAAATGAGGGGGTTGAGTTGTTTTATTACAAAGGGATCGGGTTTTAAAATTTAGAAAAATAGAAGCCCGAGAAAAATCTGTGATCGCAGAATCGAAATGCGGTCCGCATATTGGACCGCAGAAATGCCCCCAAAACTCTGAAGGTCTGCCTGGGTCTGCGATAGGAATGCGGTCCGCATTCTTGTTATGGGGTCGTATTTTGTACTGCAAAATTGACATCCACAAATCCTTGAGGAATTTATGCGACGATTATATGGTTCGCATATTGATTATGCGATCGCATAATGTACCGCATTTTCAACATCAATTTTGATAATTCTTCTAATTCACTCTGCGGCAGAAACGCGGTCCGCATAGCTGATCTGCGACCGCATTCTGGACCGCATATGTCACACCACAACCTCGGGAGGTGCAACTGGCGCTCAATCAAGTGAACCTGACTGAGCAAGCCTTACCGAAGACTTTCTACCCCAACTCAATATGAATGCGGAAACTCATGCCTGTGATTAATTTAAACGATAATACACGGTGTATACCACATTACTGGTTCATTTCATATCATAAAAATTTACCGTTCATAAGCTAGCTTTATAGATTCTATTAGGGTTACGGCTTAAGGAGATCACAAGTTTAGGATTACAACATATAAATATAGTGGACTCCTCGAAACCTGTACATAACCCACACTTGTGTCTTTAGAGTCTCTAAACATACAACAGATAAGCATGACTATGCCGGCAAAAAGGCCCCGGCTATACCTCAAAAGTGAAAAGTTGTAATAACAAAAGATACACTATATAGCCCCATGGAAGAATAAGGGGCTCACCGAGACTTCGAGTAGAAGAACGCTCCGCTACACATGGTCGGCACTGTCCGCTATGGAGCCACCTACAATCATAACACGAATGTAGTGCCCCCGGCAAAAGGGACGTCAGTACATTTGAATTGTATTAGTATGTATAACTGAACACCATTTTACTAGAAAGAACTATCAAATAGATACAAGCAATTAATACGGGCAAATCAAAGAAACAATTCATATAATTCTTCATACAATTTCCACAACACGTATTAGGGCAATCCTGTCATGTGTTCACCACTGTTCTCATTACCACCGCCATCTCGAGGGAGTTAGATCACGACCCGAGCTGCTAGGTCACCTCATTGGAGGTATTACTCACAATAAATATTTCATTTCCCTTATCCAGAATCCAATATCGGCATATTACCACCATGTGTGCGGCATGGTGTTCGATCACGACCCGACTGTATAGGTCACCTCATTGGAGGTATTACTCAATTCTCATAAGTCAACACCTTCAGATATCTATCCCACACATATCAAGGATAATTCAGGTTACAAATCACAGATAAATGAGCACATAGCTAGCATGAGTAGTTCTTTATTTCAATGTCGGCTTATAGCCCAAGTAATTTAACACATAATTACTTTTCATCATTCAAAGGAGAAAATGCGACTACTATGCGGTCCGCATTTCGATTATGCGACCGCATTTCGATTATGTGACCGCATTTCGATTATGCGACCGCATTTCGAGCGCATAACTAACTTTAATTTTGACCGACATTCTACCTCACTCTGTGGCAGATATGCGGTCTGCATTTCTATTATGCGACCGCATTCTGGACTGCATTTCTTGCATGTTTCCCGAAAATTTATTCTTGACTTTTTAATGCATTATTCAATCCATAAAGGTCCACACCACGGTGAGCCCATATTTACTAATTTCTAAAACATGATCCTAACTTGGCACCACGGGATCCGGGTTTTTTAGTAGGGATTTCACGGGGCCTTACATCCTCCCCCACTTAAGATCATTCGTCCTCGAATGAGGATCAAGGTTCACTTATTAACAGTCTTAGTGCAATCTTCTTCTCTTTACAACTTGAAACTGGTTGACAGTCTCCCAACTTAGCTAACTCCCTAGATTTCCGAAAATTTCGCCAGAGTTTCCTTTGTATCTAGGCCTTACCCACCTGTCAGAGAGCCCCTGAAATATACCATCACAACATAAGCATATTTTTAAGCATAGTATAATTGGCACAATATCAACAATGGCCATATAGGCAACCATATTACCAAAAGAGGACGGTTTTACATAAATCTAGCCAACAGATACGATTTCGAAGGAGCTGAACGCATAGAAGTTTTTACATGATCATTCAAACAAGTGTGGATACTTCTTTTTCATTTCATCCTCGGCTTCCCAAGTAGTTTCCTCAACGTGCTGGTTCTGCCATAATACTTTTACGGATGCAATCTCCTTACTCTTTAGTTTTCGAACTTGCCTATCAAGAATGGCAACTGGGACCTCTTCGTATGATAGCTCTTCATTTACTTCAATAGTCTCTACTGGCACAATGGAGGACGGATCCCCTACCACCTTCCTTAACATAGACACATGGAAAATCGGGTGTACCAATCACATCTCGGGGGGCAGCTCGAGCTTGTATGCCACCTGACCAACTTTCTGAATAATTTTGTATGGCCCGACATAACTTGGGCTTAATTTTCCTTTCTTTCTGAATCGCATGATACCCTTCATAGGGGAACCTTTCAAGAATAACCAATCATCTTCTTTAAACTCCAAATCTCTGCGACGCATATCCAAGTAGGATTTTTAACGACTTTGAGCAGTTTTCAACCTTTCTTTAATAAGCTTGACTTTCTCCATGTCTTGGTGCACGAGGTCCGGTCCTATGAATTTTGCTTCTCCAACCTCGAACCACCCGATGGGAGACCTAAATCTCCTACCGTACAATGCTTCGAATGGTGCCATTTGAATACTAGCATGAAAGCTGTTGTTGCAAGAAAATTCTATGAGTGGCAAATGGTCATCCCAACTCCCCTTGAAGTCAATAGCACAAGCACGCAACATGTCCTCAAGCGTCTGAATAGTCCATTCTTCTTGCCCATCGGTTTGTGGATGAAAAGCTGTGCTAAGGTTCACTTGCGTGCCCAAAACCTGCTGAAACGTCTTCCAAAAGTTAGCTGTGAATTGAGACCCTCAATCTGAAATGATTGAGACTGGAGTGCCATGTAACCTGACTATTTCTTTGATATACAACTGAGCATATTGTTCCGCCATGTCGGTAGATTTAACTGGCAAGAAGTGCGCTGATTTTGTGAGTCGGTCCACGATTACCCATATTGAGATAAACTTGCGCAAAGTGCACGGAAACCCTACCACAAAGTCCATGTTAATCATCTCCCACTTCCACATTGGAATGTCTATGCATTGTGTCAACCCACCGGGCCTTTGATGTTCGGCTTTTACCTGTTGATAATTTGGACATTTTGACACAAATTCTGCCACATCCTTCTTCATGTTGTTCCACCAATAAATTTCCTTAAGATCATGATACATTTTTGTAGAACCTGGGTGCACGGAATACCTGGATGTGTGAGCTTCTACCATGCTCCTTTCCTGAAGACTGTCGATATCAAGAACGCAGAGGCGGTCTTGGTACCGTAGGGTACCATCATTCATTCCCAAGGAGAAAGCTGAGGTATTATGATTGTGAATCCCTTGATTTAGTTGTGCTAACAATGGATCACTGAATTGCTTTTCTTTTACCTACACCACAAGCAACGATTCAGCCCTATTCTAAATAATCACCTTTCCTTCATCAGAGTCAGCCAGACGAACTTCCAAATTAGCTAGCCGGTGAACTTCCCTAGCTAACGGCCTCTGATAGGCCGCTAAATGAGCCAAACATTCCATAGATTTTCGACTAAGTGCATCTGCTACAACATTTTCCTTTCCCGGGTGGTAAAGAATATACATATCGTAGTCTTTGAGTAACTCTAGCCACCTTCTTTGACTCAGGTTCAACTCCTTCTGCTTGAAGATATATTGAAGACTCTTATGATCTGTAAATATGTCCACATGGACCCCATACAAATAATTCCACCAAATCTTTAGTGCAAACACCACATCTGCTAGCTCTAAGTCATGCGTTGGATAGTTCTTCTCATGATTCTTGAGCCGCCTAGAGGCGTAGGCTATCACCTTGCCCCGCTGCATCAACACACACCCCAGCCCGACTCTTGAAGCATCACAATACACCACAAATCCCTCGGTACCCTCTGGTAGGGCTAATACCGATGATGATGTCAACCTTGATTTCAATTCTTGGAAACTCTTTTCACAAGCATCAGACCATTGGAATTTAACTGCTTTCTGAGTCAATTTTGTCAAAGGAGAGGCAAGAGTAGAAAACCCCTCCACAAACCTCATGATGTACCCAGCTAATCCCAAGAAACTGCGAATCTCAAAGTTCGAGTGGTAGGTCTAGGCCAATTCTTCACTGTCGCAACCTTCTGAGGGTCAACCATAACTCCTTTCCTAGAAACAACATGACCCAAGAACGTGACAGATTCAAGCCAGAATTCACATTTTGAAAATTTTGCATATAATTGATGTTGCTGAAGAGTCTGCAATACTGCCCTGAGATGGCCAGCATGGTCCTACCGACTTTGGGAATATACTAGAATGTCATCAATGAACACTATCACAAAGGAGTCTAGGAAGGGCTTGAAGACTCGATTCATAAGGTCCATGAAAGCTGCTGGGGCATTTGTTAGCCCAAAAGACATTACCATAAATTCGAAGTGCCCATACCGGGTTCTGAAAGTTGTTTTTGGAATATACCGCTCCCGTATCTTCAACTGGTGATACCCGGACCGCAAGTCAATCTTTGAGAAACATACAGCGCCTTGCAATTGATCAAACAAGTCATCTATTCTTGGCAAGGGATATTTGTTTTTGATTGTGACTTTGTTAAGTTGCCGGTAGTCAATACACATCCGCAGCGATCCATCCTTCGTTCTTACAAACAAGACCGGTGCGCCCCATGGCGACACACTTGGCTGTATGAAACCCTTTTCTAACAAATCCTTCAATTGCTCCTTTAGTTCTTTCAATTCTGCCAGTGCCATCCTGTAAGCTGGAATCGATATAGGCTGTGTGCCTGATATCACGTCGATCCCAAAATCAATATCCCTATCTGGTGGAATCCCAGGGAGCTCATCTAGAAAGAAATTCGGAAATGCATTCACAACTGGTACAGAATCAAGGCTAGGTGCCTCGGCATTGGTGTCAGCAACTCGAACTAGATGATAGATATACCCCTTCTTGATCATTTTTGCGGCCTTAAGGTAGGAAATAAACCGACCTCGAGGCACTACATTATCTCCCCTCCATTCAATGATGGGCTCATTAGGAAATGCGAGCCTGATAGTTCTAGTCCTGCAATCAAGTTTGGCAAAGCATGAGTAAGGCCAATCCATTCCCATTATTACATCAAAATCCACCATTCCCAACTCGATAAGATCGGCCATAGTATCCCTACCATGCACCGTTACAACACAACCCCTATAAACTCGAGCGGCCAAAATTGACTCACCAACTGGGGTAGATACTGAGAATGGCTCATGAAGCTGCTCTGGTTCTATCCCAAATCCCATAGCAACAAATGGGGTAACATATGATAAAGTGGAACCAGGGTCAATAAGCGCATATACATCATGAGATTGGACAGTCAGAATACCTGTAACAACATCTGGAGAAGCCTCTACAAACTGATGGCCACTCATAGCATAGAATCGGCTGGGCCCCCCCCCCGAACCCTGTGTACCACCCCTAGCTGCACCACGCTCCGCAGGTGTAGGGGCACCTCGAGCTAGAGAGGGGGTTGAAGATGTGGCAGCTGCTGGACTGGAGGACTGAGCTGTGCCCCTACATGTTCCCTGGTGAGACGCACGACAGTGTCTCTGAATATGGCCCCTCATCCCACATCCATAACATATGAGCAACTCCGTGTAGCAGACCCTCGAGTGCATCTTCCCACACTTGGGACACAGGGATCTCTGCTGCTGCTGAAACCTCTCCCCTGGCCGACCTCGCTGACGGAATCCCCTATTACCCTGACCGGGCCTAAAACGACTCCAATGCTGCTGGCTGGGCCCTGATGGCGGTGCATTGGCTGAAGACTGTGCAACAGACTGGGATGGTCCTGATGATCTTCCCCTAAAAGTTGATCTTCCCCCACCTAGGGACTCTTCTATATTGCCCGTAGACCGGGCCTTGCTGTTACTCTCTCTCGCCATTCTGTTCTTCAACTTACGGTCCTCTATGGCCTGAGCAAAGGCTACCATCCTTCCGTAGTTCATGTCAGAATTCAATGTTGTTGTAGAAGCCTCATTAATAGTCAAATGGTTAAGACCTTGAACAAACCGATGCACTCTAGCCTCCATGGTGGGCAACATGTGAATAGCATACTTGGACAAGCGGGCAAGCTCCATGTGGTACTCCCATACACTTCTGTCACCTTGCCTCAAATTTTCAAATTCTGCTGTCCTGGCTTCCCTTGTCTCAGCGAGCAAGAAATGATCAATGAAAGCATCGGCAAACTCACTCCACCTCACCGGAGGGCGCCCCTCTTCTCGGGAGTCCTCCCATAACTCAAACCATGAATAGGACACCCCTTTCAAATGGTAGGCAGCCAACTCTACTCCCTCTATCTCAGTCGCACGCATCACCTTGAGGGTCTTGTGTATCTCATCAATAAAGTCCTGAGGGTCTTCTTCTGAGTTGGCACCCGTGAATACCGGAGGGTCTAACTGAAGGAATCGGTTTACCCTGGAACTAGTAGAATCCCATGGCTGGCTGGATGAACTGGGTGCAATATTTGACCTTTGGGCTTGAGAGGCCACCAATTGAGCCAACATTTGAATAGCTCCCCTAAGATCCCCATCAGAAATGCTAGAACCGAAAGCTGGGACTGGAGGCGGGACAAGAGCATTAACGGGAGGTATAGGGGTACCCTCCGTAGTTGTAGGGACTGAGGTAGTTTGTTCTGGAACATGAGGATCCGGCAGAGTAATAGCATGGCGGCTACCCCCACCCGCAACATCAATCAGCGACTCATCAACCACTCCTGGGGTGGCATTGGCTTCTTGGCCAGTTCTTGCCTTCTTCTTAGGTGCCATTTACTGAAATGTTGAACAATACACCGATTAGGAAGTAACAGTTTCACCGCATGATCCAGAATATCAAAGAAGGGTGAAATTCCTAAATATCCGAATAGCCTCCAACTTATAGATGTGGTCGATTTCACACCGATAATAAGGACTCTACTAGACACGACTCCAAGACATTCTAGGACACTTTCGAAACCTTAGGCTCTGATACCAAGTTTGTCACTCCCCAACCTCGGGAGGCGGGACCGGCGCTCAATCAAGTGAACCTGACTGAGCAAGACTTACCGAACACTTTCTATCCCAACTCAATATGAATGCGGAAACTCATGCCTTTTATTAATTTAAACGATAATACACAGTGTATACCACATTACTGATTCATTTCATATCATAAAAATTTACTGTTCATAAGCTAGCTTAATAGATTCTATTAGGGTTACGGCTTAAGGAGATCACAAGTTTAGGATTACAACATATACATATAGTGGACTCCCCGAAACCTGTACATAACCCACACTAGTGTCTTTTGATCCTCTAAAGATACAACAGATAAGCATGACTATGCCGGCAACAAGGCCCCGGCTATACCTCAAAAGTGAAAAAGTTGTAATAACAAAAGATACACCATATAGCCCCATGGAAGAATAAGGGGCTCACCGAGACTTCGAGTAGAAGAACGCTCCGTTACACACGGTCGGCACTGTCCGCTATGGAGCCACCTACAATCATAACACGAATGTAGCGCCCCCGGCAAAAGGGACGTCAGTACATTTGAATTGTACTGGTATGTATAACCGAACACCATTTTACTAGAAAGAACTATCAAATAAATACAAGAAATTAATACGGGCAAATCAAAGAAACAATTCATATAATTCTTCATACAATTTCCACAACACAGATTAGGGCAATCCTGTCACGTGTTCACCACTGTTCTCATTACCACCGCCATCTCGAGCGGAGTCCGGCCACGACCCGACCGGCTAGGTCACCTCATTAGAGGTATTACTCACAATCAATATTTCATTTCCCTTATCAGGAATTCAATATCGGCACATTACCACCATGTGTGCGGCATGGTGTCTGATCACGACCCGATCGGCTAGGTCACCTCATTGGAGGTATTACTCAATTCTCATAAGTCAACACCTTCAGATATCTATCCCACACATATCAAGGATAATTTAGGTTACAAATCACAGATAAATGAGCACATAGCTAGCATGAATAGTTATTTGTTTCAATGTCGGCTTATATCCTAAGTAATTTAACACATTATTACTTTTCATCATTCTCTAATTATCAAGATTTGTGAATTATTCACCTTGAGGCACATCCTTCACGAATATGTATAGTTATGTGTAATTCAATTAATGCGTAACGACAATCATTACTCTAGCCAATTTAACTCTTACCATACCTTCGCAATGACAACGGAGCTCAATTTCTAATAAAAAGGGGTTTTAGCCATACATACCTCAATAAAGTTGCTCTTTTACAAATTTCCAGAACTCTTAGTGCTTCGATCTATTGAGCAAGAAATTTCAAATTAAAATTGAGAATTAGAGACGAAACTGAAGTTCTAGCTTGGTTCGAGCATATCGTCAAACACTAAAGGTGCATTGTGATCTTAGCCCTTTTTTGTGAGGAATTTCTATCATTTTATACCCCCAATTGCCTCCTTTTTAATTTTACTAATTTCCAATACTCTATGGTGGTATGCATGCAAGATATTCATTCTTATACCCATGAATTACTTCTATAATGACCCCATATGGCTAAGTATACAAATATGAGCTGAGGTGATGGAGCCTTACCTCTTGGGATGAAGTTTCAGGAGCCTTCACTTGATTAGTTTCAAGGATATAGCAAGATTCTAAGGAGAATTTGATGGGGGGAAACTTTCCACCTCTAAGACCCTCTTTCTCTCTCTAACAATCTCAGAAAATAGGCTTAGAATGAGCCATAATGTCGAATATATCGATGGGGAGGTCGGGTTAAAAATTAAAAAATTGGAGCCCCGAGTGAAATATGCGATCGCATCTGCGATCACAGAATGAACATGCGGTCCGCATAATGGACCGCAAAATGCCTCCCAAAAACCATAAGTTCTGACTCAGCCTGCGGTAATAATGCGGTCCGCATTCACGTTCTGCAGTCGCAAAGTGCAACGCAGAACTGACACTCACAAAATTCAAAGGAGAAAATGCAACGACTATGCGGTCCGCATTTCGATTATGTGACCACATTTCGACCGCATAACTAACTTCAATATTGACCAACATTCTGCCTCACTCTGCGGCAGATATGCGGTCTGCATTTCGATTATGCGACCGTATTCTGGACCGCATTTCTTGCATTTTTCTGGAAACTTATTCTTGACATTTTAATGCATTATTCAATCCAAAAAGGTTCGCGCCGCGGCGAGCCCATATTTACTAATTGCTAACACATGATCCTAACTTGGCACCACGGGATCCGGGTTTTTGAGTAGGGATTTCACCGGGCCTTACATCCTCCCCCGCGAAGCATATTTACTAATTTCTAACACATGATCCTAACTTGGCACCATGAGATCCGGGTTTTTGAGTAGGGATTTCACGGGGCCTTACAATATAATGACAATTTTTTGGAAAATCGATTCTTTTGATTTTTAAGTGCAAAATTAGTCAAAAGGGTCCAAACCGTGGCGAGCTTGCTCGCCACGAAGAATTCTACACATTCCTAACACATATTGGAACCTTGGCACTACGAGCTACTAGGTTTTGAGCACAAGATTTTACGGGGCCTTACATCCTCCCCCACTTAAAATTATTCGTCCTCGAATGAGGATTTTTGACAATCAATTGGTTTAAAAAGCATGATATGCAGACTCTCAAAATTTTCACTATCTACCAAATTTTAGAAAAATGTTGCCAGAGTTTTCTTTGTATTATGGACATATCTACCTAACATAGGGCCCCCGAAACACAAATTCCAAACACCATAACAGGATTACAACCATCCCTACAACTGTCATACAATTTCCTACCTTAACAATTGCACACATTTGATCACTTGATACATTTTTCATATGAACCAGTTATCTCAATGAGTTCCACATAATCTAACCATTTCAACATACTACATGCATACAAGTAACTTGTTACCAACTTGTACAACCATTAATTGATTACGTATCACAAGAGTCTTTGTCAAACTTTCTTTTACCAAAGAGATGTTCACATGACTTAAAACAATCACGACACCTATAAGTCTTGCACAACTAGGGGAACTTCACTAGTATTAGGAAGGAAACAACTTAGACACAATGATAGTTATTTTAGAGATAAAATGTCACATAATTTCTTCTAAACTTGATCAAACAGATGGCGAAATTTCTCTTTCATTTCCTTCTCCACTTCCCATGTAGATTCCTCAACCCGTTGACTCCGCCCAACACCTTGACTGAGGCAACTTCCTTATTTCCCAACTTACGGACTTGTCAATCAAGAATGGCAACTGGAACCTCTTCATACGACAACTCTTCATTAACCTCGATTGTCTCGACTGGCACGATGGTGGATGGATCTCCAACCACTTTCTTCAACATGGACACGTGGAACACCGGGTGCACTAATGACATTTCGGGAGGCAATTCCAACCTATAGGCCACCCGCCCTATCCTTTGAATGATTCGATACTACCCGACATACCTAGGACTCAACTTACCTTTCTTCCCGAAGCACATGATTCCCTTCATAGGGGATACCCTCAAGAACATCCAATCATTAACTTGAAATTCCAATTCCCTCCGACGAACGTCCGCATAAGACTTTGGGCAACTCTAAGCAATATTCATCCTTTCCTGAATGATTTTAACTTTCTCCAGAGCCTGGTGTACAAGATCTGGCCCTGTTCGTTTTGCTTCGCCCACTTCGAACCACCCAATCGGAGACCTACACCTTCTTCCGTATAATGCCTCAAATGGGGCCATCTGAATGCTATCATGAAAGCTATTATTGTAAGCAAATTCTATATGGGGCAGGTGATTATCCCAATTACCTTTGAAGTCCAAGACACAATCCCGCAATATATCTTCAAGCGTCTAAATAGTCTGCTTTGCTTGACCATCGGTCTGCGGATGGAAAGTCGTGCTGAGATTCACCTGGGTACCCAAACCTTGCTGAAATATCTTCCAAAAATTAGCTGTGAACTGAGCCCATCGATCCGAAATAATAGAGAGCGGAGTACCATAAAGCCTCACAATTTCCTTGATGTACAACCGAGCATACTGTTCTGTGGTATCGAAGGACTTGACTGGCAAGGATTGAGCTGATTTGGTGAGTCGATCCACTATCACCAAAATTGAGTCAAACTTTCACTGAGTGCGAAGTAATCCTACCACGAAATCCATGTTGATCATCTCCCACTTCCACATTGGTATTTTCATAAGCTGGGTTAACCTACCGGGCCGTAGATGCTCAGTTTTTACTTGCTGACAATTTGGACATTTACATACAAAGTCAGCCACACCCCTCTTCATACCGTTCCACCAATAAATTTCCTTGAGATCGTGATACATTTTTGTAGAACCCGTGTGCACCGAATACCTGGAATGATGAGCCTCCGCCATTACTCTCTCCCGAAGGTTATCCACATCTGGAACACATAGCCTTCCTTGACATCGTAGCACATCATCATTGTCGTCGAGTGAAAATGTCAAAGTTTTGTTGTTCAGAACTGCCTCCTTCATCTGTGCCAATGCTGGATCGATGAACTATTTTTCCTTAACTTCCGCTACAAGCGATGATTCTGCTCTATGACGCACCATAACTTCCTCCTCATTTGGGATCGAAATGCAAACCCCAACACTGACCAACTGATAGACCTCTCGAGCTAGGATCCTCTAATCCGCCCCTAAGTGAGCCAAACTACCCAAGAATTTTCAACTGAGGGCGTCGGCCACAACATTCACCTTACCCGGATGGTATAAGATGTTCATATCATAATCCTTAAGCAATTCTAACCACCACCGCTGCCTCAAATTTAACTCCTTCTATTTGATGGGAGACTCTTGTGGTCTGAGAACACATCCACATGGATTCCATAAAGATAGTGCCGCCATATTTTCAAGGCAAATAAAACTACTGCAAGCTCCAAGTCATGTGTCAGGTAATTCTTCTCGTGATTCTTGATTTTCCTTGAAGCATATGCTACAACCTTCCCACGCTGCATCAATACACACCTCAAACCGACCCTGGAAGCATCGTAATAGACCACAAATTCTTCCGTGCCTTCCAGTAAGGCCAATATCGGTGCCGAGGTCAACCTTGACTTCAATTCCTGAAAACTTCTCTCACAAGCGTCGGACCATTGGAACTTAACTGCTTTCTGTGTCAATTTAGTCAATGGGGAGGCGAGGGCAGAGAATTCCTCCACAAACCTCCGGTAGTACCCGGCAAAACCCAAGAAGCTACGAACCTCCGTCTGGGTTGTGGGTCTAGGCCAATCCTCTACCACTGCAATCTTCTGGGTGTCCACCTGAATCCCCTCACTAGAATCAACATGACCCAGAAAAGTGACAGACTCCAACCAAAATTCACATTTTGAGAATTTAGCGTACAACTAGTGCAGATGAAGAGTCTGCAAAACTGTTCTGAGGTGATAGGCATGATCCTCCCGGCTTCGCAAATAAAAAAGGATGTCGTCAATGAAAACAATCACAAAGGAGTGTAGAAATGGCTTGAAGACCCGATTCATAAGATCCATAAAAGCTACCAGGGCGTTGGTTAGCCCAAAAGACATGACCAAGAATTCAAAGTGACCATAGCGAGTTCTGAAAGAGGTCTTGAGAATATCCTGCTCCCTAATCTTCAATTAGTGATATCCTGACCGTAGATCAATCTTGGGAATATTCCTAACACATATTGGGACCTTGGCACTACGAGCTACTAGGTTTTGAGCACAAGATTTTACGGGGCCTTACATGATAGCTCGAGGTCGACCTCGAAGTCCTCATGGGCCAAGCTTACATCCGGGTAGCAGGCACTTTGGTTTGATCACTATCTCGTTTAAGCTCATGCTTCATCGTTAACTATCATATTATTATCAGCATCTACTCTAACAACTAGCTCGGGAATAGATCATGTATTTTTAGAGTCCCATTTTATAAATTTTATTGTCGTTACCATTTTTACGGTAAACAAGTTTAAAATGCCGCTCGGAATATACAATATTAACACTCTTGAACTGAAATATAGCACCCCCAAAACCCGGAATCTCATGAATCACAAGCTATAGAAACACATAATGTTCTAACTCCAGTAGTCTAAACAAAGGAAAAATACAAGAAGTCTATAACTACAGGGAGAATAGAGAGGGACTTCTAGGTGTGCGGACGCCGCAGATATACCTCAAAGTCTTTGGATCGCCTCGCCTCAGGATAATATGGCTGAGTAGAAGAACCTGGATCTACTCAGGAAAATAAATGTGCAGGAAAGGGCATGAGTACACCCAGTAAGTGCCAAGCCTAACCTCGATCGAGTAGTGACGAGGAAAGGTCAAGGCCTTACTGGTTATACATATATATAACAAGATAAAGCACTATGAAATACGATAGTATAGTTAAACATACTAATAGTAAATAAAGAATGAAGTCACATAAAGAAATAACTGAGTGAACAGAGATGGAAACATGGGATATCCCAGGAGAACATCCCGTAGTCCCAACGTAAATGTACAGAGGATCTTCCGGGATACCGTCCCTTAGTTCCAAATGTAAATGTGTAGGGGTATCTCCTAGAATACCATTCCGCTGTCCAAAGTAAATATCTGGTACAGAGGGATCTCCCGAGATACTGTCCCTTAGTCCCAAATATAAAGGGATCTCTCGGAATACCATTCCTTAGTCCCAAAGTAAATACACAACAGTATCAACAAGAAAATGTACAGTTCTATTCAAGCTCATATAAAAAGGCAAGTAATTTCTACACTAACCATGCTACACAAAAATCGAAGTAAGCAGTTAAAGCAGATAATACAGTTGAGTCACAGAAACATGCTTTACTAAGCTAAATAGGAGGCTTCATATACTAGCATTTTCTCAATTAAATGAAAAACATAGATATTTACTTAATGAAAATAGGGTTTTTCAACAATTAGCACATGTACGCACTCGTCACCTCACGTGCATGCTATTCATGTAACAGTAGTACCAAAATCGTAAGGGGAGTTCCCCCACACAAGGTTACGCAAGCCACTTAGCTCGAACCAGCTCAAATTTAATCCAATATCACGTTCTTTCCATGAGTATCCAACTCCGAGTGGCCCAAATCCAATGATTTCCTCTTCAAAAACCTCACAATATCACTTTCTCCCGAGCTCAAAATCGAATTTGATGTTATGTGGTCATGGGGCCACTTCTACAGTCCCGCTTCTGCGACTAGGGAACCGCACCTGCAAAAATTTATTAAATCCCTAGGCACCATACCTGCGATCCATTCCTCCCTGATTCGGTTCTGCTTCTGCGATCCTTGAGCTGCATCTGCGACCAGAGATCTTCATGCCTTAGACCACATCTACGATTACCAAATCGCTTCTGCAGTGCCGCACCTGCGTTCCAAATTCCACAAGTGCGAAAACAACACGTTCTGCCCATCAAAAATTTTCCTCAATCCAAATTTTCATCTGTTAAGCATCTGAAACTCACCCGAGGCCCGTAGGACCTCAACCAAATACAACAATCAATCCTAAACATCATAAAAACTTAGTAGAGCCCTCAAATCGCATCAAACAATGCTAAAACCACGAATTGCCCTCCAATCCAAACGTAATGAACTTGAATTTCAGAAATTCTACATCCGATGCCGAAGCCAACCAAATCACGTCCGATTAACCCCGAGTTTTGCACACAAGTGATATTTAGCACTACTGACCTATTACAACTTCTGGAATCAGATTTTAACCCCGATATCACATTTTCAATATCGGCCCGAAAACTCCAAAAATTCAACTTTAGGCATTTCAAGCCTAAATAAGCCACGGACCACCAAAAGACAATTTGGACACGCCCCTAAGACCGAAAACACCCAACGGAGTTAACAGAATTGATAGAATTCTATTCCGGAGCCGTCTTTACACTACTTCAACTACGGTCCAAATTCTAAAGCTTAAGCTCTCATTTAGGGACTAAGTGTCCCAAAATACTCTGAAACTTAAAATGAACCATCCCGAGAAATTACAATAGCAGAAATAGACATGGGGTAAGTAACTAATATGATATCGGGGAATAAATTCTCAAAACGATCGGCCTGACCGTTACAAGCCTCTAATGGCCCAATTTTCTTCTATCCGCCCAAGCCCAAACTACCAAATTTGCTCCAGGTTCCCCTTAAACGATGCCGTTTTAGGCTCGTTTAATCTACACCCTTCATCTTCATTGATCAAACAATCTTTTGATTCCCCCTTTCCCTTAAAGCTATCTGAATTGTCTCCCTTCAAGACCCTAGAAACCTCTCATTCTCACATTTGTCTCAAACCCCTCTAACCCTAGCAGCCTATTTCCCCCAAATCCATCTCCGATCGATGGCACCACTCCAACCCTCCCCAAATCTTCACTAGATAATCACCATCTTCCCCTTGATTCAAATCCCATAACCATTTCTCTCAAAAACTTCCCGATTTTGTATATTTTTAGATCTAAAATCTCAGAAAACCTATTTTTTTGCCCTTTCCGATTTGCTTCTTTATGTTTAATTCGATTTTGCTCAAAACTAACGTTGATTGATTGCTCTTGACAAGAGCAATATATTAACTATAATTTTGGACCATTTCGAAGTCATCGAGATTCGATCAATTCGTCAGTGACTGGCCAGTTTTCATCCTCGTCCATTGCTCGCCAGAGTTTCTATTTGACTACCTGTTAGAGTGGAAGGTAAATGTTATGTTATTATTTGTTTTAGTTCTTTATTAATGAATTGTTCTGGCCATCTCTGTTAAGGATTAATTAAGGCATTGTTTGAATTAATTTTGAATTCCTGAAAGTTTACTCATGTGATTAAGTATCATCGAGCATGTTTAGGAGTGTAATCCTGTCTAGTTTGTGAATTTTGTTGACTCTAAGTTTGAATTATTACTCCTCTACTAAAGTGATAAATCAAATGTCTTGACTTGATGATGAGATTTGATTAGGGGTGCTGATAGAATTAAAAGAAAGTTAAGGAGAAAGAGCAAAAAATAAAAATTCAAAGGAGTAATTGGGAAAGAAAATATGGAATCTTAGGTAGTCATATCGGATTTTTCTAGAAAGGGATTAAAATTGAATAAGACAAGGGAAACTAGGTCAAATTTGGGGTAGAAAGTGGTGGATTTAGAAGTTAAAGGGGCTGTTAAGAGGAAGGAATAATCTGAATAGACAGCTGTCCAAAATCGGTTAAAAAAAAAAATACTTCTTTCCTATTTTTCAGCTGACAGATTCCCTCATATATTCTCTGATTTTTTTGCATAAGAACACACTCACATTCTTATTAGAAGGGATCTTTTATCTCATCATTTCCTTCAAGAATTCGTAGCTATTAATTCAGTATTTTTAGAAGAATTAACACTCGCTAAACTTCACTAGACACACACACACCAATTTTCTGCATCCTCATTCACCCATTCGTAAAAAATGAGATCCAGAAGACTGAAGAAAAAGAGGTTTTGAATTCATCAGTACTGTTTCATTTGTTGCTGGATTCTCTTTGGATTTTAAGAGTGGGTTTAAAGTTGTTTTGTGCTGTTTCTTTGTGCTTTTACTGTTATCTCCTTCCAACTTCAGAGATTTATTTCCTTTTTGCGCATTTTGGCTACAATCAGGTATGTAACTGAATATTGGTTTTTCCCTATTGGTTGTGTACATGAAGCTTTGAACTACTATTGTATCATTTTATGGATTTTGTGTGACAATGTGAATGTATATCCAGATTTAATCACATGTTCTTGCTTTAATTCGAGTTGCCTATCGCTGTTTTTAGCAAGTTGTCATTTAGGGTTGACTGTATACATTAATCACCTCATTCATATACTGATGCAAGACTGTTAATGACTTTGAATTTGAGTTTAATAATATGACCTTTTAATAGTGAAATTTGATATGGGTTGTGGTTGTGGTGACTGATTATGTTCCATTAGAAGGTCCTTGTTTCGCCTTTTATTTGGGAGCAAATCAAAATTGCCAGAATTTCATGTATTGTTGCATCACCAGAAGTTCCTCTATCTAAATAAATTTCCAACAATCAATGTTCATATATCATGGCTCATTCTTTTATGTTTTCTCACTCTTGTTGTTTAAGGAATGCTTGATTAATATATTTTTCTTTCATTGGAGTGTTTTATTAGTCAGATGTTTTCATAATAGTTGCTTGATTTGGTGTTTCACATTTTCACCCCATGACAATGAAATACTCCGTTGAATATATGAAGAAAGTAAGTCAAAAGAGAAGATTGTAGTAAAAGCTTGTTCAGAATAGTAAGTAGGGATCAATTTTTATTTCATCATGTTACTTTTATTTTCTTTACTGATGATATTCCCACTAGTTTAAGTTCAATCCTATCTTGTTTGTTGTTTTACGTATTGATGAATATTCTGAAATTGTGCTTGTTTAATTTGATTTAATTTGGATACCACATAAGTTCAAAAGAGTTGATGACATGCAGTTTTTAGTGGATTCATTTGACAGATGGTAGTCGATAACATATAAAAATAAGAAATTTAAGTGGACTTTGATTCTGGAGTTCTGCATATTTGTAATGATTTTTAAATTTTATCGTAAAATGCGGCAAGGCCGTAGTATACAGTTCCAAATGCACTTCATTGCAATATAGTGGCCGGATACTGTTGATCTAGTTTAGCAGTGTTATCCTGTACCACCAATATCAGGGTTGTTCGATTTCAATTTTAAACCATATTTTTACTTCAATTTCAAACCAAAACAAGACAATTGCTTGAAGAGAAGCTTGGAATACGTTTAGTGATCAATTTTATGTTATTCTACAATTTTATATACCTAATTCCTGGCCTCACAACAATCCCTAACTTAAAAAATAAATAATTCATAAACATCTTGCTTTAGACGTGATCAATAAAATCATTGTGACTGTGGGTACGATTCCTGTGGCATAGTCATGATACGTAAATTCCAACTCAAGTGCGCGTTTCACGTGACTTGACCCCAGCTTCAAAATAATTAAAAATGAACATGTTGTGACTCACGGGTACGTTTCATGTGGCATATTTGCGATGTGTACGAAATAGCAAGCGACTTGTTTAAAAAATTTCATAAATGCTTAAAATGTATAGTTAAAAGCTGACAAAGGCAAAATGCACATTAAGTTTAAACAAGTAATAATTGGACAATTAAGCCAGGAATAATTGTAAAGAGAACATGTAAAACCATGGAATCCGATAGTGTCTCACACCTTCTATTGGGTTAATAGAATTCCTTACCCGATCTTCTGTGTTCGCGGACCATAAAAAGAATCAATTTCCTCAATTGGGATTTTCCAATAAATCGGTGACTTGGGACACCATAATAATTATTCCAAGTGGCGACTCTAATAAAGAAATAATTCCATTTTGAATAATGTCACTTTAATTGAAAAAACTCCTTATTCTTCGGAAAAGGGAGGTGCGACAGCTCTGGCAATTCTGTTGGGAAAAAGAACCCAGAATTTCTAGTTGAGGGTTCAGAAGTCGAGATTGTAATGTGATCTATACTTAGCTTTCTTGATTGTTGATACTACTGTGTGTATAAACCTAATGTGATAATTGCATCTTATTTACCATTTTGATATTATGTGAACTATATAAACCATCTTCTTACTCCTCCCTTTTGAGTCTTCTGAAACTATGGTGCGCACATACGTGTGGTCCACTTTTCTGTTAGAAGTCATATCAAATAGATAGAAGCTAGATCAGCAACTAGGTCGGGTAGATTTTCGTGATCCCGGTGCATTGCCCACACCTCAGCTCAAGCTGTCCACTTGGGATAGCCAGGTCTAAAACAAACTTCCCCGAGATTTAAATATAGAATAACATAGCCTCATGTCGGATCCCTAGTAGGAACGTTTGTTTGCATCACTTGCATTTGACTTTTGGGACTCAACAAAAGGGTTGGGTCCGTCTAGGACAGGTGTACCCAAAATTACAAGACCATCCTGATGCATCTTACGTGATACTTGTGCATTTTGTTTGATCTAGTTTGCATGTTGGCTGGATTCTTCAAAAACGTATAGAAAATTTAGAAAAAGCAGAAGTGAGAGGTAGGGGAGAGAAAATCCGTCTAGTTTTTAGAAATCCCTGTATTTTGAAAAATCCCAAAACTCTGCAGAAATTTTGAAGAAAAAGAAAAGTCGTTTCAAACTAAGCCAACATTTTCAAAAGTCATATTTTTCTTGTTGTGTCAAAACTTACTAAACTACGTGGTCTGATTCTTATCGGATGTGAGATACGTAGGCAACCTTCATCGTCTTCGGCCCCGCTTTGCAAAAATAACCAAAAATATGTAATGTCGTCTTTTGTCATAAATAATGTCAGGTGACGCTTTTTTGTCCAAATATCCAGAAATGTCCCGACAGGACACCGGAAGGCTGTTTTTGCAAGAATAGCCACCTATGGTCCTTTTTCAAATTTTAGGCCACTTAGCAAGCACAACCCTAAAATCTTCCCTCTGTATGCAAAAGTATCCATGTTTTGTTTTAACTTGGGTTTTGCAAAATTAATATTTTATGGTAAGTTCTTAAACAAAACTCACATGTTTAACTTAATAACCCTAATTTAAAGTTGTGCAGAATGAGCACTGTTCAAAATTTACCTATGAGGGCTATGGACCAGATCCCACTGAAACTCTATATGAGGTGGGAAGATTTGGTAAAACAAGGATGAGACTGAGTCAATCATTACCTGGGGGCGCTCACTAGACTATTAAAGGTTCAACCTAGAAGTGATCTGATAGAGGCACTACTGTTATTTTGGGACCCAACCCATAATATTTTTCACTTCTCAGATTGTTAACTTACACCACTTTAGAAGAAATGGAAGGCTATGCTAGGAGTAAAGAAGGATTGAGACATACGTATTTGGTGTCTCCAAGGACCGTCACTCCCCACAAGTTGCTAGAATTATTGAAAATAAATGGACAGATCAAGACTTAAAGTCTAGAGAATGGAGCTTGCACTTTTCATTTTCTATACCATTGGTATGAGCATCGTGGGGGATTTGAAAATCCAGAAAGTGGACTCTGCAGTAAAGGTAATCAGTCAAAGTTTGAGGTGCATATATGCTTTGCCTTCACGGTAGCATTTCTAGGCCTTTTGGTGTTTCCAAGGGAGGATAGGCACATTGACTTGTGTATAGCCGCAGTTGTCTATGTTTTGACTACTCAGACTAAACGTATGATCGCACCTATGATCGTATCAGATATATTCCGAGCCCTCACATCCTGTAAGGCAGGAGCCAAGTTTTTTGAGGGGTGTAATTTGTTATTACAAATGTGAATGATTGAAACCTTTGTCACCATCACTGTATCATGATTTACGGTTCTACCGGTAAAAATGGCATTGAAGAACTTGGTACACGAGTGATAGGATTCGTAATGCCTGAGGGAGTCAGAAATTGGATCACCTACCTTCAGAATTTTACTGCAGATCAGATAGAATTGACATTAGGTTGGCTCCCTGTCGATGAGATTGATCATATGCTAGCCACATGTCTCTAATTCGTTTTGATGGGTCTCCGTAGCATCCAACCATATGCCCCATATCGAGTTGTGAGACAACTTGGAATATGCTAGACATTTCCCAAAGATGAAGATATTAGTACTCATATGGTTTAAATCCGCTCTGATGCTCAATTTCCCGAAGATGTGGTTCGCCAACTTTGGAGTGAGTGCCAGTATTTGGGGAAAGCACCTGAGTACATGATTTGTCCAAAGGCGAGGTTTTACCTGGGTACATTGTTTGGCATGGAAAGAGAGGGGCCAGCTAAAAGACCCCATGTCCTGGAATTTGTCAATGCAGCACAAGAGCAGTGGGTTTGGTTAGCCAAAGAGAAGGAATACCAGGCCACCATAAGAAAATTAGAGAGTCAAGTCAGAAGCGTTAAATTTGAAAATAGTTTGCAAGCTGCAGAATTTGAGGGAGAAAAGAAAAGGTTAGCCCGGGAAAATGAATCTCTTGAGCTCAACTCCGGGAAATGAGAATAGCTGTTGAGATACTCGTGAGAAGTGAAAGAGGCGAAAATGTCATGGGAAATTTGAGGCAAAAAGTGCATGACTATGCGGTCGACCTAACAAAGGCTGAGAAAGATTTAGCAAAAACTCGGGCAAGAATGGTCCAGTTGGTGAAAGATGCAGAAGAACAGACAAGATCAGCCACCAAGGTAAAGCAAAGTTATGACAGAGAAGTCACGCTTTTATGAAAGAGCTGGCCGCCCTCAAAAATAAAATGGATCAGCAGGTAAAGGACTTCAAGACAGAAAGAGAACATTGTTATGCACTAATTAACTAATTGGAAAAGAGTGTGCTAAAGTTGTAAGACAAAAATAACATAACCATGCAGGTGGTGGAAGTCAGTGAATAACAATTTGGATGATTGCTCTAAGAAAAATGTGTCATTAATATTAGAATCAAAGGAATAGCTGATTACACTACAATGAAATGAAATGAGTGTGAGGATATGACTAGAGCTATGTTCTTTGCTTTAGTATTATCTTTCGCTCGCCAGGTCTTGGCCAACCTAGAGTTCCTTCGGGAAGAGCTTACACGCAGGCCCGAGCCAAGACCAATGGATGTCCCGTGGGCCCTTGGAATAACATTTGAGGCCCATTTGTGTTCTTAATTTTTCAGTCATTGAGTCTGTATTTTGCTTTTCCTCTTATCAAGTCTATTTATCATTTCGTCTATTTATATTCTGTTTTTATTTTGCCTTGAGTCTGTATGATTTCCCTTTTAAGCCGGTTATCATTTTCTTCGAGTTGTTTTAATGAAAAAGACAAAAAGATTTTATTAGTGAAATAATGAAAAACCCCAAGATATTCCTTTGCTTTCGTTTTTCATTTATTACCCTAAACTACGTAATGGTCTGATTCATGCGGTGTCATGATATGTAGGAAATTCCAATCACATGCGATCATAGCCATAATTAATCTGCATGAAAATCAAAGAGAGAGAGAGAGAGAGAGAGAGAGAGAGAGAGAGAGAGAGAGAAAACTAAGTAAAAGAAAAGGAAGAAAAGTGTGATAAAAACGAAAAAATAGGAGTGACGACAACAAGAGAATATCAGGAATGACAAACAAAAGAGAAAAAGAGAGTGGAAATGAAAGAAAAGAACTACAAAGCGGAAAAGAGATAGTGAAAGCCGGGACAAAACATGCAGCTGTTGCAAAAATATTTTAGAAGCTTTTAACTGTTCAGGTGCATTGCATCCCCAATGTGCGATTTCTTATCTGCTAAAAGTCGCAAAACTAACAAGGTTGTTGTGTGTGCATAAGCCAAGTTCTGCTAAGGTGATTGGTTTTGTGGGTAACCTGGCTTTTCACCCCTATTTTATAAGATCCAAAGGAAAGGTTACAGTGGCCTTAAAAAGTAATTGCCGCATCAGCGATCATGAGTGTATGCGGCAAAATCAGATGACTTGATTTTCTGCTATCAAGGTGTTTTGAAGCTTTCCTCGGGATCCCGAGGGTGGAAGGTTTTGGTCCAGTTCTCGGGGATCGTTGGAGCTTGAATCAAAGGGGGGAAGGTCCGAGGTCGGAATGGAAGAAGGAGTGTCATAGGCGTATGACTACATTTGATAGGGCAGGTCTGTTTGTGACCTACTAAGATGACGAGTGATAGGTCGTCCCGTCTTTCCACTACTGTAAATACTATATGTACATTTTATCGATTCCCCTCGCCTATATAGGTGGGACTCTCCCCACCTTGTAGGGGACTGATGTCGCTCTACTTCTCTAATAAGCAATAATCTCTCTCTCTCTCTCATTCTTCTACGTTAACTGTGTTCTTCGACCCCAATGACGCCCTAGCATTTTATTGTTCTTTATTTGTTCTTCGCCATTTAGCTCAAGATTGAAGGTATAAAGCCTTGTTCGCATATACTTATCTGTTATTCCTTCCTGATTACCCTCGATAAGATTTCCTTCAATAGCCCCGAGGTAGGCTCAAGGCCTGGCCCCGAGGTATCTACTAGCTTGTCCTAAGCCCGAAAATGCCCCATACTAGCTCGATTATCGTTTTGGTTAGCTCGATCTTTACTATTTTATTCCATGTTTAGCATTAATAACCCCTCTCAAGCTAGCTCGGGAATAGACGTATTTTGAGAATCACATTTAATAATTTAATTGTTGTTACCATTTTCACGGTAAACAGTTTGGCGCCTACCGTGGAGCTAAAAATAATATTGATTATTTTCTTGCTAGTTTTGTTACTTAAACGCACGATATCTCTCACACTTTTTCTTGCCTGAGATCTCCGCTTTCAGGACCGGACATTCTGCTCAATCGATGAAATGAGAAACAGGGATCTCAGGAACAATAGGGGAATAAAATCGAACAACCCGTAGTCCGACACACCCCCGTGCTTGGTCTGAGTGCAAAAAAGAGTCCCCCGACATGACATCCACATGATCATTAGAGGGGCTGACGATCCCCAATACCCCGTATCCAAGCAGACAAAAACATCCGCTACAAATGTATCGACACGGCAGCTCTTACCTGAAGAAACCCTCACATTCACCGAGGAGGACCTCGAGATCATGGGATAACCACAACATAATAACGCATTAGTGTTCTCATTTCTCTTAAACAACACAAGGATAAAGCGCGTGCTTGTAGACCCAGGCAGCTCGGCAAATGTGATCAGGTCCAGAGTGATAGAATCGCTGGGATTGCTCAGCCAGATTAACACCGTTCCTCGAGTCCTCCACGGTTTCAACATGATGGGGAAAGAAGTGAAAGAAGTAATCACCCTCCCAATCAACACATCTGGCACGACCCAGAGCACCCAATTTCAGGTCATCGACGGAGACATGAGGTACAATCCTTTGCTCGGTAGACCTTGGATACATGATATGAGGGCAGCGCCCTCTACTTTACACCATGTGGTAAGATTCCCCACAAAAAATGGCATTACAACAATACATGGAGTCATCGGACGGCAAGAGAAATGTTTGCGGTTTACCGTGAGCCGTCAACCCCCACACACTCGGCCTCAAATGAGGAAAAAGGCACGCAAACCATCGGAAATGAAGAGGAAGATTTCTTGGCCCCCGAAGAATCGTATGTGACCAAATCAACGATTGAAGAATTGGAGAAGACCATTCTGATCGATAACCTCCTGGACGGCAAGGTATACCTGGGCACGGGGTTGACCCCCGAGCTCAGGACAGGGCTCATTCGATTCCTTAGTAACAATATCGACTGTTTTGCCTGATCCCACCTAGATATGACAGGTATCCTGCCAGAAATAACCTCACACTGGCTGAGCGTCGACCCCAAATTCAAACCTGTGAAGCGGAAAAGGAGGCCACAGTCCAAGGTAAAACACGCCTTCATCAAAGAAGAGGTAACGAAACTCTTAAAAATTGAGTCCATCAGGGAGGTAAAATATCCCAAATGGCTAGCTAACGTAGTAGTACTGCCAAAGAAAGGAAATAAGCTAAGAGTGCGTAGATTATAAGGATTTAAACAAAGCATGCCCCAAAGATTCTTTCCCGCTGCCCAACATTGATCGCCTGATTGATGCCACGGCCAGTCACGAGACCCTTACCTTCCCCGATGCTTACTCGGGGTATAATCAGATTCAGATGAGCCTTGAGGACAGGAAAAAGACTTATTTCATCATGAAGTATGGCACATATTGCTATAATGTGATGCCTTTCGGACTAAAATATGAAGGATCAACGTACCAACGCCTAGTTAACAAAATGTTAGAATACAAAATAGGAAAAATGATGGAAGTATACATTGACTATATGCTAGTAAAATACTTGCGCGCAGAGGATCACCTAACCTATTTGCAGGAAAATTTTGACATCCTCAGAAGCTACTATAATGAAGCTTAACCCCGAATAGTGCGCCTTCGGAGTAGGCTCTGGCAAATTTCTGGGCGTCATAGTCTCAAATAGGGGGATCGAGATCAACCCCAACAAAATAAAGGCCATCTAAGAAATCAAAGTGATAAATAATGTAAAAGCCATCCAACGACTAACTGGGCGGATCGCAGCCCTAGGTAGATTCATATCAAGGTCGTCAGATAAAAGTCATCACTTCTTTGCCCTACTCAAAAGAAAGAGCAACTTCGAATGGACTCCGAAATGCCAAGATGCCCTAGAAAAGCTAAAAGGGTACCTGTCAAGCCCACACTTGCTGCACACACCTAAAGAAGATGAAACGTTGGACCTATACCTAGCTGTATCTAAAATAGCGGTGAGCGGTGTATTAGTCTGGAAAGATCGAGGTATGCAATTTCCTGTATAGTATGCAAGTCAAACACTGGGGGATGTTGAGATCTGGTACCCCCATTTAGAAAAACTGGCACTCGCACTAATAAGTGTTTCGCATAAGCTAAAGCCTTACTTTCAATGCCACCGCATCTGCATCCTATCAACCTATCCCCTCCGGAGCATACTACACAAACCTGAGCTATTAGGCCTACTGGCCAAATAGGCCATAGAGCTCGGAAGGTACGATATTTAATATCAACCTCGAATGGCCATCAAATCCCAGATCCTAGTGGATTTTGTGGCCGATGTTTTACCATTCCTCATCCTCGAGGTAGAGAAGGAACTTTTACTTAAGTCGGGCACATCTTCCGGGGGTGTGGACCCTATTCACGGACGGTGCCACAAACGCCCAAAGAATAGGGCTCGGTATAGTCCTGAAGCCACCCATCGGCGGCGTAATTCGACAATCCATAAAAATGTGAAGCTAACTAACAACGAAGCCGAGTATGAGGCTATAATTGCAGATCTGGAGTTGGCCAAGGGCCTGGGAGCTCAGTTCATCGAGGCAAAATACGATTCGATCCTCGTAGAAAGTCAAGTAAACGGAAGCTATAAATCTCGGGAAGACAGAATGCAGAGGTATCTGGATAAAATCCAGGTCACCTTGCGTCTTTTCAAGGATTGGAGCTTAGTCCATGTGCCCTGAGAATAGAACGGCGAGGCTGATGCCCTAGCAAACCTAGGATCATCCGCCGAGGAGGAAGATCTGCTCCCCATGGCTATGGTCCAGCTAATCAAGTTCGCAGTCGAGGAGAGCCACATAAAAATCAACTCCACCAGCCTGACATGGTATTGAAGGAATAAATACATCACCAATCTGAAGGATAGGAAGCTGCCCGTCGACACGAAAGAATCAAGAGCCCTATGAACTAGAGCAGCCCGGTTCTCGCTCGACGAAAGCGGTGCCCTGTACTAAAGAAAGTTCCCCCTAGTAATGTGTCTTGGACCAGGAGACACAAATTATGTGCTCCAAGAGATCCATGAGGGAACCTACGGAAACACTCCGGATCAGACTCCTTAGTCCGAAAGGTAATGAGTTCGTCCGGAGATGCGATAAGTGTCAAAGGTTTTCCCCCATGATCCACCAACCCGGGGAATAATTTCATTCCGTCCTATCACCATGGCTATTCATGATATGGAGAATGGATAACGTTGGCCCTTTGCCAACGGCACCAGGTAAAGCTAGGTTCATTTTGTTTATGACTGATTACTTTTTAAAATAGGTTGAAGCGCAGGCCTTCAAAAAAATAAAAGAGAAGGAGATCATCAACTTTATATGGGAACATATCATATGCCGGTTCGGGATCCCATCTGAAATAACGTGCGACAACAGGAGAGAATTTGTTGGGAGCAATGTAACTCAGTTCCTGGAGGACAACAAAATCAAAAGGATCATCCATGCGTAAATAGCAAGGACGAATACACAAATAAAACTATCATTCAGAACCTGAAGAAGAAATTAGAGAGCTTCAAGGTAAAGTGGCGAGAGACTCTGCCCAAGATATTATGGGCATATCGGACGACTTCAAAATCAAGTACGGGCGTAACAAGTTTATCTCTCGTATACAACATTGAAGCATTAATACCTGTAAAGGTCGGGGAGCCAAGCGCTAAATTCCGACACGCCGGAAAGGAGAAAAACCACGAGGCCATGACAACAACCCTCGAACTACTTGACAAAAAGTGGGAAGCCTCGCTGATTCGGATGGCTGACCGGAAGCAAAAAATCGAAAGATATTACAACTGGAGAACGAACCTCGGATAATTCAGCATCGGGGACTTGGTCCTGAGGAAGGTTACTCTAATCATCCGGAGTCCCAACGAAGGGAAATTAGGCCAAAATTGGGAAGAGTCGTATCGCGCCCTCGAAATCATTGGAAAACGCTCATATAAGCTTGGCACCATGGAAGGAGAGCAGCTCCCAAGCAACTGGAATGTGTTGATGCTTAAACGATACTACTGTTAGGGCCGCCAATCGAGAAATACCCATGGGGGCCCACGATCAAACATCGCCCTCTCTTTCACAAAAATAGACTCTCGCCCAAGAACAAATTTCCGCTGAATGGGCTTTTCTAACAAAGACAACATACCAGGCCAAACAATTTTAAGGAGCCGGGCCCGTGAGGGTCAAGCTCATGGGAACAAAACTGTATGTGCTTGCGGCCTATGTCCACACCGAGCAATAAAAGATATATTTTGGCTTTCTCATCATGGCCTACATCAGCCTCAAAGAAATAAAAGGTAGTTTCTTGGCATTTCATGTCTCAGGAAAACTACAACAACAACAAAAATAATCCAGTATAATCCCACTTAGTGGGATCTGGGGAGGGTAGTGTGTATGTAGACCTTACCCCAACTCTGGGGTAGGGATGCTGTTTCCAAATAGACCCTTGGCATCCTTCCCTCCAAGAACTTCTCACCTTGCTCTTGGGGAGACTCGAACTCACAACCTCTCGATTGGAAATGGAGATTGCTTACCATCAGAGAAACCCCTCTTGTTTTGTCTCAAGAAAATTATCTCAACATATTCATAGCTTAATACATTTCCATCAAACGAGTCCGACGCACGTGGAGACTCAAAATAAGCAATTTTGACAACTCGTGCGACCGCAGGGTCAGAACTCCGGGCTCACCAAGCCTCCGAAAAAATAGTTCCAAGTGCACAAAAAGCTGTCTTCAAGCAAAATCGATGACTCGGAGGCTGTCGCCAGTTGCCATGCACTAGAAATCTAAAATTGTAAGACCCTAACGGGTAGCCTCGGCAAATCCAGATCTATCCTCTATAAATTGTAAGACCTCAACAGGCATGATACTCTAAGACCTCAACAGGCATGATAAACTGTAAGACCTCAACAGGCATGGCAAACTGTAAGGCCTCAACAGGCATGATACACTGTAAGACCTCAACATGCATGATACACTATAAGACCTCAACATGCATGAAAAATCCTGCATTTTAGGCTACATATCGCATTTGTAAGAATCCATAAAGGGTATACCCTCGATGTGGATGCCTAAAACTGCTTTTCGGGATAAAAAATGGCCCCGACCAAATGCACACGACTACGGTCGAAACGGCTACTATAGCCCAGAAAATGCGACTCGGGGATGCCCGACTGTTGCTAAAAAATCCTCTGAATCTACTTCGAAAAGAGCCGGTTAAAACATAGGCTTCCCTTAACAGGCAAAAAATGAGTCCTGACCATGTCGGATCCAGAATCGAAAATGCGTCGATCTACTCGACCTGTGGGCTATGAACCTTTCGAGGTGCTTAAAATATCGCCGATTACGACTTGAAACCGAGGTTATTTTAGAACCGACGACGGGTCAGGCAAAATAATCAATACGACCGTAACAAGAGGAAACCAAAGCCTACAAAAGCCTCCAGGCTTCACATCAAACAACGTAAGTGCCATTGTCGTCGTCTAAGCAAAGCCTCTGGGCTTCACTCCGAAAGGTCTCTACGACTATCAAATTGAAAATTGACAACTTGAGGATTAAAGTGAGCTCGACTCGTCACCCGATTCAGAGACCGGATCCAAAATAGTTAAACTAAGCAAAGCCTACGGACCTATATCAAAAGGTCTCTACGACAAAATAGCATAAATGCCATTATCGCCGGGTTGGCGAGCCTCTAGGCCCTATATCAAAAGGTCTCTACAACCAAACAACATAAATGCCATTGTTGCCAGGTAATCGAGCCTCCGAGTCCTATATTGGAAGGTCTCTACGACCGAACAACATAAGTGCCACTATCGCTAAAAGCGCAGGCCTTTGGGCCTCATGCTAAAGGCTCCCGATGGACAGGCAACACGGAAGGTCACTATCGCTGGCCAAAAACTCATATGAAGGGTCAATTACAGCCCAAGTAACAATGCAATCCAAAAACTGGATCCAGTAGAGCGCCAAGAGTCCAAAGGCGAGAAAGCGAGAACCACTATCGCCAACCCGGGTTCCCAAAAGGATCAAAGGCCAATTGCAGCGCGAGTCGCAATACAACCCGAAGACTGGACCCAGAAGGGAGCCAAGCTTCCTAAGGCAGGAAACAAAGAAGCACTATCGCCAACCGGGGTCCTCGAAAGGATCGAAGGCCAATTACAGCCCGAGTCATAACGCGACCCGAAGACTGGACCTAGAAGGGCGCCAAGCATCCAAGGGCGGGAAATAGAGAAGCACTATCACCAATCGTGGCCTCCAAAAGGATCAAAGGCCAATTACAGCTCAAATTGCAACACAACTCGGGGACTGGCCCTAAGAAAATTGCAAAACACCTGAAAGCACAGCACAAGTGCCACTGTCGCCTATTGGGGGAACCTCAAAGCATAGAATTGATTACGGCTCAAGTCGGAGCATGACTCCAGAACTAGACCCCAAAAAAATTAAAAAAAAGGGAGGAGGGAACCACAGCGCGAAGGTATGGAACCCCCGGCGGCAACTCCCAGCAGGGATCACATCAACCAGCCCGGAATAGGCTGCAAAGCTACTCTACAGATTCAAAACTTTAAATTCAGAGATCTAGATTCAAAGCTCTCGCTAATAAAGGAAATAAATTCACAAGATTGTTCTTTTCCTACATACGCCAAAACGAAAACTCCATATATAGGCAAGAAAGACAACGGAAAGCATGACATTAACCAAGCCTACGGATCCCCGAGCAGCCCCTTATCAATGGCGTCCACTCTCTCCGAAGATCCGTCCCCACTGCTTAAGCCGCCTTCCAATGCACCCTCAGTGGTTAATATTTGAGGGTCAGGCCAGACACGACTCGCAACCTGAGGTAAAGCCGGATCCACCACTCTGAAGGCCTTTTTTACATAGAATTCTTCAGAGGGAGCTTCTCTCCCATGCAAAGATACAAGTGCTTCGGCTTCAGCTCTGATCCAAAGTAGTGCATCCACCAGCCTGGAACGGAGATCCTTGTGCTTGAAACTATCCTCCTTCACGTCTAGAAGCTGGCGCTTGACCAAGGATACCCTCCTTGCAAGGTTGTCCCTCTCAGAAGTCACCTCATCCACACAACGGCTGAGCTCGAGGATCTCAGCGTCCCTGGCCTGGAGCTCCCTTTTTAGCGAATATGTCTTCCTCTCAAACTGCACAAGTTGGATCCTAAAGAGTTAAAATCAATAGACTCCCGCAAACTCTCAAGAAAATAGCAAGGATGAAGAATGAGTAACCGGTTCGGTAAAGCTAACTTTCTCATGCTCACGACGGCTCACCTCATCGTGATACTGAGCGAGAGTTTGGATGTAGAGCATTTCGGCATGAAAGAGCCTAAAAAAGTTAAGGAATCAAAGATCGGAACGGAAAGGAACAACAAAATAATAAAGGAGTTTAGCCACACGCAAAGCCTTCCCATCTCGCCAAAAATTGAGGGAGCGGTGACTCCAGAGCTACCTTCAAGGACGATAGCTGGATCACCAAGTACGTCACCTCCTTCGACCAATGCGTCCGCCTCGGGAGCATCCTTATAAGGTTCACTTCGCGCTCTAGGAGGTTGGGGTAATTCTCCCTTCGGGGAATCGATAATAACTAATGAACCAACAGAATCAGTTTGAACGCCCGACCCCTGTTCACCATGGGTCCCTGATCGAATTCTCCTCAAAGGGCCTGATGAAGATGTCCCCGCTCGTGGAAAACTCTAGCCACCCATCGGGTCAAAATTAGTACTCGACACTCTATCCATTGTCTCATCACTATGATAACGAGCTGCAACAGCATCACGTTCCTACCCGCAGGCCTCCATCTACTCGACCTGAGGAATAGCCGATCCCAGACGACCTTCGGGGGAGTGCTGAAGGACTGTTTTCTCCCTCACCTTCAACATGGGGATTTCCCACCGCGTCCAAGGCATGAATTGATAAATCGACCCTGGGTTCCTCAACATTGGCCCTTTTTATCTTCGGCGAGTCGATCAAAGCGTCCCACTGCCTCTTGTTCCTCTCGTCAAGCATTCGGATACCTCCTCCGGCGTGCGATGTTTCCTTTATCTGTAAAACCCCTCCCAGACCTACATAAACATATGTGTTAGGAGCGCAAATAAGAGAGAGTCGTGGGCAGCAAATTGCCAAGGGATGTGCAGGGACGACAATAGCTTGAAAGTCACCATGATCTTTCGCTTCCCACCGGGCTCGGGACAGATCCCACCATACACGATCTTTGTATGGGCAAGCCAATTATAGGTGATCGACCCAATCCCGCAGATCTGACACCGCCCCAGGATAGACCGCCTCGACTAAAAGGACATAGAAGAAATTACAAAGTTAGAAATGCAGGAAGAAACCATTAAAGAGAAGCAGAAGTTCCACATCCACTTACGCACGTTATTCCATTTCTCCGGAAATGGCATTCTGTCTGACGGGATCAGATCGAATGTCCTCACTCAAACAAATTGACTCAACCACTCGGCATCTTTGAACTCCTCAGTACAGGAAAAAAGGATCTCGAGGCTCGACGACGAAGCCTGATTAAAGCTCCACAAAGGAGGCGAGAGCTGTACATCCGGGTCAGGTGATTCAAATTAAAAGGCATCCCCTCATCATGCATGAATAATGCCTGATCATATAAACCACGTGCCAAAACGAAGGATGGATCTGGCCTAGGGTTACCTAATAACTCCGGCAGAAATCAAGTATCATAGGATCTATCGAGGGCGAAGCCGGTCCCGCCGGTCCTAAAGAAAATGGGCAGGTATACACGCTCAAAAAACTGGCCCTATAAGTCATGATATCATCATCCCGAGCGGGTATCTCCATAAGCACAGCATCCCCCTAGACACAATCGACATTCACTCTCCCAATATTCATTATAGAGCTGATAAAGCGAGTTATCGATTCGTGACATCCCAATTTAGAAGAAGGTCTTTCGACCCTGAAGTCTGAGGTCATCGCGAACGATCCCGGGACACACTCCTCGACTCAGGGAGGGGCCGTCACTTCACCTTTGGAGAAGAACGAAGATGATGAGCCTGCCATATCACAGGAAGCTGCTGTAGGAATGTTTGCCATCCTTGAAAAAAGTTCAAAAAAGGGAGAAAGCAGGGGGATTCACGCTCTTAGGAAGAGAATAAAGAGAAGCAGAAAGATGGGCTTTACAAACAAGTTCCAAATGGGATCCAGATAGGAAGAAGCGAGCTTTTATAGAGGCGTCGCAGCTTTATTAAAGAAAGCCAACTGTTGCGGTCAGCATTAAAGTCCTTAATAGTGATGCCCGAGATGCATCTCTGCAGCCCGCAACCGTCCCCAAGGATGCCTAGGGAAGCAAGGATTCAGAATCATTTCTCATCACTTCCCGTCACCTTCCGCTCTAAGAAATGCGGAGACTATCTGTATGCGGCAAAATAAGATGACTTGATTTTCTTCTATCGAGGTATTTTAAAAGCTTTCCTCAGGATCCCGAGGGTGGAAGGTTTCGGTCCAGTTCTCAGTCTTGGGGATCGTTAGAGCCTGAATCAAAAAGGGAAGGTCCAAGGTCGGAATGGAAGAAGGAGTCTCATAGGCACATGACTACATCTGACAGTACAGGTCTATCTGTGACCTAATAAGATGATGAGTTATATGTCGTCCCGTCTTTCCACTCCTGTAAATAATATATGTACATTTTATCGAGTCCCCTCACCTATATAAGGGGGAATCGCCCCACTTTTTTGGAGACTGATGTTGCTCCACTTCTCTAAAAAGCAATAATATTTCTCTCTCTCTCTCTCTCTTTCTTCTAAGTTAACTGTGTTCTTCGACCCCGAGGATACCCTAGCATTTTATTTTTTTTCGTTTGTTCTTCTCCATTTAGCTCAAGATTGACGGTATAAAGCCTTGTATGCATATACTTATATGTTATCCCTTCCCGATTACCCTCGATAAAATCACCTTCGATATCCCCGAGGTAGGCTCAAGGCTTGGCCCCGAGGTAGGCTCAAGGTTTGGCCCCGAGGTATCTACTGGCTTGTCCTAAGCTCAGGAATGCTCCTTACTGGTTCGATTATCATTTTGGTTAGCTTGATCTTTATTATTTTATTCCATGTTTAGAATTAATCACCCCTCTTAAACTAGCTCGGGAATAGATTACATATTTTTAGAATCCCATTTACAAATATAATTGTTGTTACCATTTTCACGGTAAACAATGAGGATAACCCAACAATGGTTATTTTACAACCTAAATAGGAAACTATCAAACAAAATAAGATGTTGCGTCTCCGCATGTTGGAAATGTGGGACGCATGGTCTAGTAGTAAGGAATCGCCAAGCAAAATCCCTAGATTCCTCGAGCTGATCCCGAGGATGGGTGGAACCACCAACATCCCTATGATCAGCCCATTTATCATGTGCGGGTACACTACAATATCATCAAACTTTACCAGTATGCCTTCTATAGTTCGCCCCCAGGCATCATTTTGTGGGGCACCCTCGACATTGTTCTCCGCACCATCAGTCTTTACTATTGCACAACCATCTGTGCTCATGCCATGCTTCGAACCCACAACATTTACCTTCGAAGGTCTGCAGTTTCAACTTGATGTGACTTATGTCACTCCGGACTCGCACTCCTAAAAACTACAGTATGAGTTTTCAATTGAACCGGAAAGAACAGTTAATAATCTCAAATAGGAAGAGATGGCTCAAAAGATGAAAATCTTGGAATAGAGCTTGAAAAACATGCAAGGCTTGAGTGGCCAAAAAAGTGTTTCCTATTCGGATTTGTTCAAGTTCCCAAATGTTCATTTCCCTACAGGTTTTAAAATGTCGAAGTTTGAAAAGTATGATGGGCACGGAGATTTTTAATCGCCCATTTAAAAAGATACTACAATCAGCTGAGAGGAGCTGGTGGAAAAGAAGATCTTCTGATGGCCTACTTTGGAGAAAGCCTAACCGAAATTGCTTCCGAGTGGTACATGGATCAAGAAATCATTCATTGGCATGTGTGGGATGAATTGGCCTGAGATTTTATTCGACAATTCTAGTATAATGTGAACATCGCTCCCAACAAAAACTCCTTGTCCTACTTGAAAAGAAAACCACGGAGGATTTCCTTGAATATGCCATCAAACGGCACGAGCAAACCACCAGGGACATGTGATGGATGAAGCAGAAATGGTTACAGCCTTTCTACAGGCCCAGGAAGCGGATTACTCCAGAATATGATGTTCGCTATGGGAAAGCCATTTGATGAGTCTATCACGATGGGGAGTTTGTTGAGAGCAGTTTGAAAACTGGTCGGATATTTATTCAAGGCACCGCGAAAGCTACCTCACAAGCTATCTAGAATGGTTTAGGGGGATTGGCAAATCGCAAAAAGAGAGATGAGGGAGCCATGTTGGCTTCAGAATCAAGGGGGCCTCACGATCATTTGACCATTCTTATGTCCACCGCAAACCCCACAACACTTTTATCCCCATTAAGATGCTACCTATGGCGTGGCACCGCCTCACTATGCAATGATCGATGCGCAACCTTACACACAGCCCCAAGAACACTACAACTAAACTCGAGCTCCACCTCCTAGAGATAATCGTCCCTACCAAGCTCCATATAATCCTCACCCACCCCAAAATGCACGCCAATATAATCCATGCCCTCGAGAGCCTTCGAGAAGAAATAATTTCACCCCTACTAGTGAATCTTACTCCAATATGCTTCAGAAGTTGATACAACTGGTCTACTGCAATCGGTGGCCCCCAATTGGAAAATCCCGAGTCTCCATCACACAGTATCGGTGCCAGATGTGCTTACCATTCAGCAATTGAAGGCCACGATACAGATGATTGGCCCTCAAAAGAGCGGTCGAAGACCCGATCGAACCAAAAAGAATTGTTCTTAGGGACAAGGAGATCCCTAATATGACTAAAAATCCATTACCTGCTCATAATAAAAGGTCGTTCATTGGTATGATTTATGATGATCAGAGTTTGACACGACAATGAATGCCATTGTTGCCATCGCCAATTTAGAGACAGGGTCTAAAGTGGCGGCAAAACCAGCCAAAGCTGAAAAGAAGGTTGCTCTGATTCCTCATGTCTTTGAGACAAAAACTGGACCGGCATCTACCAAAAATATGGTGCTTTATATTTCTAAGGCCCTGAGAAAAGAACAGCTTATCCTCAATACGCCAAAGAAACTCACTGAAAGGAGAGCTATAATTAATGTGCCAAGGTTATATGTCTCAAAGGGGACATATCGCGGGGACCAATAATTTCTCCAAGGCTGACTGAGCCTGTGGTTATCAGTCCCGTACCACAGATTCTTATGAAAGATCCTACCATAGTCCCCTAGAACTACAAATGAACTGTGGTTACTGTCACACCTCCTTTTTCCTATATCTCGGGAAGGGTATAAGGTAGTTTTTTCCAACTTAAAGTGACAATCGAAACGGGATCATTTTATTAAAAATTCAGAGTTGCCACTTGGGATAATTTTATGGTGTCCCAAGTCACCAGTTCAAATCGTGAATCGAGGAAAATATTGACTCTGTATTACAGTCCGCGAAAACATAAATCCGGGTAAGAAATTTTGTTAACCCGGGAGAAGGTGTTAGGCATTTCCGAGTTTCGTGTTTCTAGCATGGTCGCTAAACTGTTATAATTGGCCTATTATCTGATTTTAATACATGTTTTAGCCTATGGTTCAATTTTAACTTTATAACCTCTTTTATTCATTTTTAAGGAAGATTGCAACGTCATTTAACATACGTCTTGAACCACATCACATAAATACACCTGCGGTCCCTGACATATTTTATCTAACATTGTTGAGATTTGGATTTGGGTCACATAAATGCACACCCGAGTTTAGGAAGGTAATTTTAAGATAGAGCGCCGAAAGCAACTACGCACCTTCAAGTTTGCAAGGGCCATGGAAATTCAACTAAAAGGCACACCTTAATTTTTAAGTATTAAAATATTAATTAAGCGAGGGCCATGCATTTTGATATTTTATTTGGCATGACACACCTCGATTCCTTTCAATTCCAAGCTAACACAACTAAATAGGTTCATGCCAATATAGCACAAGTTAAGTTGTAAACGGTTTATACAACCTTCACTTCCATCATATTAAACAAATTGAAATAACATCATGGGTATGTATACAAAAAGTAATCCGAATTTTAGGTGAAAGTTCATCAACTAAGGCGCAACTAGAAACTTGCAAAAATAAAAGCACAAGAACCATTCTTGAAGGGCGATTCATCAACATCTTATGAACCAAGTAGCCTTCTAACTCAAACTGGAATTGATTCGAATTTATCAATTTGGTAAAATAGAAACCAAACAAGTATTCATTGTAGATGGAGAAGCATAAACAGTATAGGCACTTTAGCATACACATTGAGTTCAAAATGACATGGCTAATCAACTATTCATATAGCCAACTGAAGAAGGAAACAAATAAAAGAAACAGTTCTTAGCTTAAGCATAGCCACAAGAAACTCAACCAAGATTTACCAGTACACTCCATTGTGACTAAAGCAAAAAATTTGAGCATGCTAGATGGTTAAATACATAACAAGATTGCTTTCTTTCTATCATGTCAACATATAAGATGAAACACACACACATATCCATTTCCCATGTAAATTTGTCATATTTGATCTCAATGTCCAACTAACTTGCAACCTTTAATCTCCTAAGATCCTTATATTCACATCAATGCAACCATTATTTTAGCAACATAAAAAAAAGTCCAATTCCAATAAGAATGCTGCTTCTCAAAGTATTAGAAAGAGAAGTGAGAAAAATCAGAAGGAGAAGAAGAGACGATTGCTTATTCTATTCATGCTTCACAGTGGAGAATTATAAGCATGTATGCAAAGAATATTAATGGCAGGACTTGTGATTTCTCCTAACGAATGGATTTAACCAACCACGAACTTAAACTAGCTGAGATCGACCCCCAACGAAATACATGCCAAACATGACAAAGTAAACCAATCTTTAATAAGCAATTGCTAAAATTTAAATCAATTCCACCTAGACAACTGAAATTTAGACCAACTACTGCTTTAAGACAAGCATTGAATCGCTTATCTCCCAACATTCATAGCCAGTCCTGATAAATACTATTGACTAAACAACAAAGCATAAAAAAAGAAACAACTGCTTGCTGATTTCATGAACTTATATTGAATCCAGGATGAACAACACATTCTACATTAACTGGACACAGCAAACTACAACTCAAACTAGTAGGAATAACAGCTGACATTACTCAGCAATGCAGCAAAACTGAACATCAACATGTTATAGGTCACAACCCATGAATCAACTCCACGATTCTCGGTCAACAACACCGCAAAGCAGTCTCCATTCGTATTTACATTTCCATTAAAAAACATTCAAACAGACATATTCAAACTCAGAAAACCAACTCAAAGCTCAACCAAGCATCCCAAAATTGTTTAGTGATGTTTTACTTATCAGGTTTCCAGAAATCGACTCAAACAAACAAAACATTTCAACTCACATAAAATAGCAAATAGGAGAGTATTGAAGTGAACCTAAAAATGAACTTTTGATTAATACAATTTAAGGATCACAGCGATTCTCAGAGGAAGCGAGTCCAAACAGAGATCGCAAGGAACTCACAAGTCAGCAGCTGAGCGAACAACTTTGGAGTAACTCGAAACTAACATCACTCAATCGACTTCCATTAACTCAAAATAACATTCAGAAAAATGAACTCAAACTTCAAGTTCAAACCAGATTCACCATGAGAATGAAAACTTTTGAACTTGAAGATGAAAGAACAAAGGGCTAAGATTAAAAACGAAAACGAATTTTTTTATATATTTAATTGCAACTAGAATTAAACCAAGATGGTTTCAGATGAATAAAAAAGAAAAGAAAGCTTCATTCAAATTTTGATTTCCAGGTGACCTATCTTCTCTCCAAAAATTCCCCTTTCTTCTGAAAATATCATCTCCTTATCTAGGGCCTCAGGCTTCTCGAACCTTCTCCCTTTCTCCCCAAGAAATCCCTCCAAAAATACGTTCCCCGAAATCCGGAATTTTAACCTTGCTTACGATGAAAAACGGATAAATGGAGGGAGTGGATCAAATCGAATCCAATCCAATGCTCCCCATTTTTCCATATATTCACCTGAAAGGCTAAAATCCGAAATAAATCGAAGAAATGGCATGTCACGGAGAGAAATTCCGTCAGAAACGGTTAGATATGACAAGAGCGGAGAAGGGGAAATGCGTTTTATGAGATTTGGTGTTCACTCACCATAGATTTTGAGTGATATGGGGCCTGATTTGGGTGAGGGAGGGGAGTAAACAGTGAGGCGTCTGTTTGGGTTCTTTGGGAATTAGGGTTCTGTATGTATTTGTGTGTATATTTGGGGAGTGGGTCGGGTTTAGGGGGCAGACGGGCATGGGCCGGGTGAGGGTGTTTGGGCTGGGGAAGGGGATTGGATTAATCCCAGCCCAATTTGGGAAACTTTTTTTCAAATTCGTTTTCTTTTCTCTTTTTCCTCTCTTTTTTTCCATTTGGCTTTCTTTACCTTCTTAATTAATTAAAAATTAAATTAAAAATCCTTAAAATAATTAATTTACTAAATTAAGCAAAATACCTAATATAATATTTACAAGAATTAATTACTTCGAAATTAAAGGGGAAATTATTGATATAAAATTAAAAGGCTAGAAATTCAAAAGTAAGCCAATTTTTGTGGTTTTAATTTTTAACAAAGCACCTAATTTAATAATTACCTTAAAATGTAGAAGTTAATAAACGCAAATGCATGGTATTTTTATGTTTTTTCATGATTTAAGTAAAATAAACATGCACGGACAAATGCAAATAATTAATAAAAATCCTACGAAAAATCTACAAAATTGCAAATAATAGGAAAAATTATTTTCTTGAATCTATGGGAGTAATTCATATAGAAAACAAATTACGTGCTCATAGCTGCCCCTCTTTGCTCGGAAAAACGAAGAGTTTTCGTGCAAAGATAAAGTAAGTAGATACGAGCAATTTTTTGCCGTTTGAATACTCCGTGGGAAGCATTTTTGAAAGATTTGACTGCACCCTACTTCTGAGGTTGCCTACATATCCCTGGCTATAAAGGAATCAAATCATTGTAGTTTGGGAAGTTTTGGTAGCTGGGACTACCATGAATCTGTGATTTCACTATTGCTGTTGCTACTGCTACTGCCCTCTGAACTCCTTATTACACCATGAAAAAATAAAAAGAAGCTAGACTAAACTATGATATATACATTACAAAAATCCGATCTATATCTTCAAACTTGATCTTATGGTTCCTGTTGCCTTGTTGACTTGTATTCTCCAGGTGTAACTCCTTTGTTGCTGATTTGAAATATAATCTAAGATGTTTTTCCTTTTCCCAGGTGGATGCCTGATTGCCGAACTTGACCGTCTTCCTTCAAACATTGGTGCTTTGTTCTTTAGATGGGTTCTTCATTACCAACAGTTGAGTTGCTTTGTTCTCCAGGTGGGCTCCTGATTGCCGACACTTGATCTACTTTGTTCTCCAGGTGGGCTCCTGATTACCGATGCTTGATCTGCTTTGTTCTCTAGGTGGCCTCCTGATTACCGATGCTTGATCTGCTTTGTTCTCCAGGTGGGCACCTGATTACTGATGCATGAATTGCTTTGTTCTCCGGGTGGGCTCCTGATTACCGAAGTTTGATCTGCTTTGTTCTCCAGGTGGGCTCCGAATTAACGATGCTTGATCTATTTTGTTCTCCAGGTGGGCTCTTGATTACCGATGCTTGATCTGCTTTGTTCTCCAGGTGGGCTCCTGATTATCGACGCTTGATCTGCTTTGTACTCCAGGTGTGTTCCTGATTACCGATGCTTGATCTACTTTGTTCTCCAGGTGGGCTCCTGATTACCGATGCTTGATGTGCTTTGTTCTCCAGGTGGTCTTCTGATTACTGACGCTTGATCTGCTTCATATCCTTAAAGTTTGTGTTGTTCTCCCTTGCTCTCCTGATGGGTTCCCGACTTCAACAAAAATAGACAAAACAAAGAAAATTTTCTACCACAGTTTGGTAGCTGGGTACATCTGTGAGTGTTAACTCAATCATGTTACCAAATATCACTAAGAATTTGAAAGCTAGATCCAATTATCCAGGAGGGTCATGAAAACTCATACTTAAATGACAGCTTTAAATCTAAATTATATCTTCTAAAGATATGACTTGCGCTAAATCTTGTTATCTAAGAAGGTCTTAAAACTACGTCCCATTATCCAAGAGGGTCCTGAAAACTCCTAATTGAATCCTATCTCAAGCATGAAAACATTGAAGCCAACTTATATTACTTTAGGGTACATTTATGCTAGACTTTGCTACTCATGATTATTTTGAATTTTAAACTAGGTCCAATTTTCCTGGAGGGTCCTGAGAATTTACGATCAAACCTGTCTGGTACTTTCTTTTCCTTACGGAGGGTTTCTCCGAAACAAATAAAATTTTCTGCCCCTATTTCAAATCAAAGAAAAATCTTGTCAGTTTAAAAATATAGTGGTTGGTTTGTGGCCTTGACATTGAGGGCGATTGCTCCTCCACTTCCTATGATAACTTTGATTTCCACTCAAAGACCTTGCTTGTTTATTGACTAACCACTTTCTCTGTCTTCCTTATCACGGAAAATACCTCTGATCCGTTCAAACCCAATACTATTCATCTATTGCATTGTGTTCTTACATTGACATGTACTGGATCTTTGTGTTTCTCATGAATCCCAAAGCACTTTAATTGCCATCCCCTCAGTACGCATGCTGTTCTTTCCTGACTTAAAACACCGGCCTTGGCTTTAAGGTCTATTGCTCAATCGCTTGCCATGATAACTTTCATTTCTGCTTCGAAGACCTTGCTTGTCACTGGTTAACCACTTTCTTTGTCAGTCTTATCACCTAAAATACCTTTGATTCATTCACCCAACACCCTCCATCTGTTGCACTTTTCATGAATTGATATATACCAAACCTTTGTATTTCAGATGAATCCCGAAGCATGTTGATTGTTACCAACTCAGTGCGCACGTTATTCTTTCCCGGCTTATGCCACTTTGATGTACTAGACAAATCCCGTTTTTGTGCAATTTGAAAGCTGGTGGCAAATTTTGAAGTCATTTCTCACTTGTTCTGACCAAACAGACTCGGGAAGAGGAAGTAAACAAGACAAAAGGAACATAGTAGAAAGAGATGATTCCTAATAAGAAAACTACAAAGTAGAAGCCTATCAGATGCGGATACCAACTCTAATGACCATGACATGCACATGTGGCCTATTCTGTCAAGCAAGTCTGACGTTCAACTCTTGGTGTACCTTTTCATCGTGAAATTGGGCTTCAATGCTCCGATTGTCCAGTCTTGATTAAAAATCCTTATTCAACTTGTGGTACCCGCAAGGGTTTTCACCATCAAGCCTCTCTCATTTTGTTCTTTTTCTCAACTCACCATCGCCTTATGGTGCCTGTGAAGATTTTTACCAATAAGACTCTCTCATTTTTTTCTTTCTTCTTACTTCCTCTGATTCTGTAGATGACAAAGCACTGACTATAGTAAAAACATCATATGCTCTTGGCACGTTTAGCTCGGCACTCTCAAAGATTATCTGGAAGGTCTTTTTGGACTATAATGTGGCTTTTAGAAAGGATAAGAAAGAAAGGATATCCTAAAGGCTCAAAATAAATAAGACAATGGGGTTAATTTATTTACAACTTTTGGAATCCATTCTAAAAACTTTGCCCCAATTTCTAAAATGAAGTAATTTGATTCTCTTTTTTCCTTTTCTTTTGATGGAGTTACTAAGAAAGACCGCCTCACTCTCGACTTCGCGGGATTATGAAATTTTTAATTTTTTTTTGTATGACTGAACCCTAAGGCTGCCTACGTATCTTGTGGTGACAAGAATCAGGTCAAACGTAGTTCACATGACTACTTTTGTTGCTGCTATTTTTCTTTTTCTCTTTTCTCTTTTCTCTTTTTTTTCCTTTTTTTCCTTTTTCTTTCTTTTCCCTTTTTATCTCTATTTTTCTTTTCTTTTCTTTTCTTTTCTTTTCTTTTTTTTTTTGAATTTTCCTTTTGGTATGAACTTTTTCAAATAAACCTATTGGGACATAAATTATTTTTTGACTCTAAATTGATACCAAAAGAGGGGAGGTCAAAGAAACTAGTACAGGCTCAAGAGGGTATCAAATGGTGTAAGTGTTTGGGTAGCTGAAAGAGGGCCTCCCAATCCCTAAAAATGTCAAGTACAACACATGCAACTTGAAATGAAAATTGAAGATCATGCACAATATTTCTTTTGCGGCTTCGGTGTTGATATCACAGATATGCCTTCCACTTTTTTTTAGCGTCTTATCAAGTACATAACCCTCGTTGGGTGATTCCCTTTTCATAGTGGATAACCTCCGTCAATTCGGAGAAAACTTCGTTGACATTATCTTGTTACTTATGGTGAATTTGAACTCAAAGTTGCTTGCTTCAAATCGTTTGGGATGCACTTTCCTTTAACGAATTCTTTCCAGCCTTTTAACTTTCCAAATTATCTGCCCTAGTTTCACATGGTTCGAGCTTCAAATGATCTCAAAATGTCCAAATCTGTACTTATTTCCCTCAAATGTCCCTATTATTTTCAAAATTATTTTACTGCTTCATGATTAAACTAACTTTTAAGACCAGGCCTAGTTATACGTGCATGTCATATCACTAGAGGGAGCAAGAAGAGAACTATAAAAGGAGAAGAGAACTAAACAGAAATGACTAGAAATAACAGAAAATAAAAAATTGCATTAGACAAACGGTGAAAGGGTTTGAACATCAAAACAAGCACTAAAATGGGGTTACAACTCTGGAACAAACCTAGACAGCACTACCGAGTTACTATGACTAAACAAACCAGGCAAAATAAAAGGATAGAAGGGTTTGAGCCACAAGACAATTTCTGGATTACAACCCTGAAATAAATCGGACAACAGAAATGATAACAAAATAAACCATCAAGACTCCTCCATGGCTAACCAAAAAAGGAGCATCTTTCCAATTACCAAGCTCAACATCTTAGCCACTGACTTCTGCATCAACATTACTAGGACCTTCATAAGTCTTCAGCACATTGAGTTTAGCAAATTGCGATTGGGTCCCTTTTGTCTGCTCATTCTTAAGATCAAACTCTAATAGCGCTGAAAGATTCGTAGCATGTGCACTTTCGAGAATCTCAGAAGAATTCTCATATTCCTTTTCAAAATAAATCATACCCACCATATGCGTCTTATTATGAACAGGCGATAGACTTCGGCTAGTGTCTATTGTATCTTGATTTTGCATGACAATGTCACCTGCATCGAGAAGCTTCTGAATTTTTTTCAGATGCCAACACTTTTCTGTAATGTGACCCGGGGCATTGGAGCAATATGCGCACCTTTGAGAAAAATCAAACTTCTTGGGCAGAGGGTTTGGCATTTTTGTCTAAATCGGCTTCAACATGTCCAATTGCCTCAACCTTTAGAATAAACTGGCATATGATTCTCCAATAGGGGTGAAAGCCTTTTTTTTCTGTAGTCTTTTCAGTTTATATTATGGCCTCAGTTGGAACCTTTTGCGGGCAGGTGGCTAATATTCTTGAGGGGGCGGGGTAAGACATTTGGGGAAGTGGTGTGGGCCATCGCGGGCCTCGTGGGTGTGGAGCATACGGTGGTGCAGTGTGGACAGGGTACTGGGAAAGTGATGTACAACTTTGGGGGTTCTGTGGATAGAAGTAGCATTAGCTAGGGTCATCTGGTGCACAAGGATATCCATGGGGCCGACGTCGAGGCTGAAAGTGTTGAGCAGGTATGCCCAGTGGATCATCTTTTCCATTTCTCTTTCTTCCACCTGAACTTACTGGGATGTTATGAATGTCTTCTGTTATATCTTTCAATGCCGGATAACTCATGATTTTGCCTTACTTGATTTCCTCTTCTACCATCTCCCCCATTTTTATCACATCATTGAAAGGTTTACCCTGGGTCGGAATCAAATGACTGAAGTAGGTGGGCCCCTGGGCTTTTAGGAAAAGCTCAGCCATTTCTTCTTCACCCATCGGGCGACTGACTCGAGCAGCTTGCTCCCTCCATCTGAGCCCAAACTCCCTAAGGCTTTCCTCTGGCTTCTTTTCTATTTTAGATATAGAGGAGCGGTCTGGGGTAATGCCTAATTTGTATTGAAAGTATCGAACAAAATCTTGAGCCATGTCACCCAATGTAAGCCACTTACCGACATCTTAACGATTATACCATTTCAAATCTACCCCAGTCAAGCTCCTACTGAAATATGCCATCAACAAGTCATATTTCTCTCCAACACTTCTCATTTTACTGTATTAAACCATCAGGTAGGCTACCGGATCTCCACACCCATCATACAAGTTAAATTTTGGTATTTTAAACCCTACGGGCAGGCGAACGTCAAGGGACACAGACAATTCTTCGTAAGACATGTTACCTTGGTCTCCCATTCCTTGCTTGTTCTTTAAGGACTGTTCTATTCCTTTCAGCTCCCTGGATATCTCATCTCGCCCTTCTCTTCCTGTGAAGTTTTCTTTTGCAACATGAGGCTCATCCTGCGGGCTCTACTTGTATGAGATGTGAACCTTATGGAAAACCTCTAAAGGGTAATATTGGTCATCATAAGCTTTGAGTGGATGTTCATTATTGGGGATTTTAGGAAAGGTAATTCGAAGATGAGTGATGGAGCCACTAGGGTGGTTAGGGAAGCCATGATAAGCGGGTGGATCTGGAGAGTATGGGGGATCATCTGTCACTGTGTCTGGAGTTTGGGTAAGGGTAGCATCTAAGAAGTTAGATGGTAGCGGGGGTGGTGCCTTCCCAGTCATCCAAGCCCGATACATGTCCGCCATGTATTGTCTTAACATCCTTACCTCTTCAACCAACCTATTGTCCTGTTCAAACAATTGCTTTTGGGCACCCGTATCAACCAGCTCAGTTCTGTTGTTGTCTGCCATTTCCTTTTCACTTTATGTTGCAAAGAAGAGTTACCACGTTAAAAACAACAAACCAACTACCCTTCTTCTATGAATATAACAAAATAAAACCATCACCTTAGCAGTATAAACGACCTCAGATTTAGGATCTGAAATTTCCAGCAGGTTTGTATGATAATTTTGGATATGGAAGTATGCCCGGATCGGGTTTTGCATGACCCGAGAGCGTTTTGGCGCCTATTGTGGAAGTTAGCATTTTGGAAGAAATTTCTTAAGATTGGCGTGAAGAACATTTCAGTGTTATCAATGTCCATTTGGGATTTCGAGTCTGGGAATAGCTCCGTATGGTGATTCTTGAGTTGGGAGCGCGATCGGAAGTGAAATCGGAGGCCTGTAGGTCATTTTGGAGCCATTTGGCTAAAGATAGAAAATTGAAGTTTTTGAGAAATTTGACCGGAGGTTGACTTTTTGATATCAGGGTCAGAATTCAATTTCGAGAGTTGGAGTGGGTCCGTAATGTCAAATATGACTTGCGTGCAAAATTTGAACTCAATCAGACGTGATTTGATAGGTTTAAGCATCAGAAATAGAAGTTGGAAATTCTAAAGTTCATAAAGTTTAGATTGGAGGTCGATTCGTGGTTTTAGCATTTTTGATGTGATTTTGGGCCTCAAGCAAATCCCTAATATGTTTTGGGAGTGGTTGGTATGATTGGTTGGGGTCCCAGTGGGCCTCGGGAATTCCGGATTGTTAACGGATCAAAAATGGGATTTTGGAAGGTTGAGGATTGCTAGTTGCTATCATAATCGCACCTGCGACATTTAACATAAGATAATCTCAATTTATGTGCAATGCACCTAACCGCAGTTATCGGTTCTAAAATAACTTCGAAGGTACAAAGGTCAGTTGGCATCATCCTAATTTGTTCATTCCAACCTCTCTTTTCTTTGCTTTTCTAGCACTTGCTTGCTCATTTTCCTTCCTCTTTTTTCTTTCTGATTATCGCTCTTTTCTTCCCTCTCATTTCTCACATCCTATAATTTCACCATCTTTTTTCTTATTTTTTTCTCTTTTCCTTTTTTGTTGTTTTTTTCTTTTAATAATAAAAAAATAATTCGATCGAACCCTATGTTGGTTGCCTACGTATCATGACGCCGCATGAATCAGATCTTTGCGTAGTTTTGGAAAACCGAGAATAGACTAAACAAACTGACGTCCTCTTTTTTTCTTAATGACTACTTTGACGATATTAGGGAAATAAAAGAAATAAAATTATTCTAAACTCAAGCTTAATGGATTTTTTTTTTCTTTATTTTCTTTTTGATACAAATTCTCTATTAAGGAAACATCCTAGAAGAGAAAAATATTTTTTGACTTTTTTTTTAGGAAGAAAGTCATGTTGTTTTCTTTTTCTTCTATGTACAATGCCCTAAAGTTCCAATAAAAATAAAAGGATTTTATTTTCATTTTTCATTAGTTTCCAAAATAGGAACCTCAAAAGAAAATATTTTTGGATTTTTGGAATTAATACCTTAAGGAAAACTCTTTAAAGAGGTACTAAAGAATTTTTTTTTTTAATTTTTAGTCCCAATATACTGAAAGAAACATGAAAGCAAAAATTTTCTATTTGGAGTTGTAGATATTAATTTCCTAAGGAGAAGCACCTCAAAAGATTATTTTTTTATTTCCGGAATTGGTATTCTAAAGAAAACTTTCAAAGGAAATAAAAATGCAATTTTTTTTTTGTATTTTTGATTTATAACACACTTTTCTTTTTCAATAAAAAAATAGTAAATACAATAACAAAAGATTCAACATTACTGTAAAAAACTAGAAGGTAAAAGACAACATAAAAAGAAGAACAGACTCAAAACACAAAAAGAAAAATCTCCTTAAGCAACTCCTGAATGATCCTGACTGGATGGTCTCGTGGTATCTGTCATACTCAAAATCCGGTAAGTAGATCCACACATGTATGAGAAAACTTTAAACCAACACTATGTGAGATAATAACACTCCCTATTGGATACATGCAAGGCATAATTGAGGTTATTTTTGCAAAATGGCTTATTTGGCTAAAAGATGGCTTGAGGCTATTTTTGTAAAATGGCTTATTTGGCCACAAGGTGGCTAGAAGTGCAAATTTTAGCTAAGACCCCGCAAATAAAGAACCTAAGATTCACTAGTAAGACCGGACCCTATGTGGGTTGCCTACGTATCATGCCCCGAAAGACGAGAATCAGGTATGCATAGTTCGGGCAGATTGAATACAAGCGAGAATAAAAAATAACTTATTTAGAGAAAATATGTTTTTTTTTTGGTCTTTTCTTTATAAAAAATGATGAAACATGCAAAATCTTTTGGATTTACTTTTTTATTTTATTTTTTTTATTTTTGACTCTCGAAAAATGATGAAAAAGTGCAAAATCTTTTTGAATTTTTTATGTTTTTTTTATTTTTTTTCTTAAAAATAATGTAACAAAAACATAACTGGGCCCTACTTACTTTATTTTCACACTTCACCCTCTTTTTTTTTTTCCTTTTTTTTTCATTTTACTCTTGAATAAATGCAACATGTAGCACATAAGATGCATCAAGATGGTCTGTTATTTTGGGTACACCTCTACTAGACGGACTCAACCCCTATGTTGAGTCCCATAAGTCAAGTGCACATGAAGCAAACAAACGTTCCTACTAGGGATCCGGCATGAGGCTGAGTTATTCTAGGTTTAAAACCTGGGTTTATTTGTTCTAGACATGTCTTACCCGAGAGGACAGCTCGAGCCGAGGGAGGCATCGTACCGGGATTATAGAAGCTTCACCGGCTTTGCAACTTGTTCGAATCTGGTTCAAAATTTTGGATATGACTCTAACAGAAGAGAAGCAACACGAAGTGCACCCTTCTCAAATGATTTAGAAGACTCAGAGGGAGGAGAGATTCGTAACAATTTATATATACAATTCACCAATATCAAAGTGGTGAAAAGAAACATTTAGCAAATTAGGCCCAAACATGTGAATAAACCAGATAATAAATAAAGTCAAATATAACAATTATTCTAAGCTCGAATTCTTGAACCATAAACCAGAAGTTCTGGGTTCTTGTCCCCTTTACCTACACCCCGGAAAGGTATAAGGGAATTTTTCCAATTAAAGTGACAATTGAAATGAGATTATTTATTTATTAAATTCACAGTCGCCACTTGGGATAATTTTATGGTGTCCCAAGTCACCAGTTCAAATACCGAATCGAGAAAAAGATTGACTTTGTTTTACATTCTGCGAACACGGAAATTCGGGTAAGGAATTCTGTCAACCCGGGAGAAGGTGTTAAGCATTCTCGGATTCCGTGATTCTAGCACGGTTGCTCAACTGTTATAATTGGCCTATTATTTGATTTTAAAACATGTTTTAGCATATGGTTCAATTTTAACTTTATAACCGCTTTTTATTTAATTATATTTTTCTATCTTATTTAATTTTTGATAAATTTTCTACCATCTAAATAGTAAGAAATATTTTTTTACTACAACCAAAATCAAAATTAAAATCTCAGAGGAGTAATAAATTTGGACATCAAAAATACTAATTCAATATTTTTATCCACAAAAGTTTTGCAAAATGACTAAAAGTAATACAAAAATATGCACAAAATTAAAACAATGATTAAAGAAGCTCAATATCAAGTTAGACTAATAGAAACTTTGGACGGAGCTTTTTCTTGCTGCTGCTATGTTATTGGAGTGATTTTTGGTTTCTGTTTCTATTTTGTCGGGTCATTACGAAAATTCTTTAATCAGTATAGGAATAGGTACTATACTACTCATAGGTGCTAGGCAGGTCAGCGTTAACTTTCTTTTAGGTACTTCCACCGTAAAACCAATATGAGTATATTTTTATGCGGCCTGCACTTAAAATTTGTCTTAGCTTGTCAATTGTTACAACTTGACTCACGCATCTGTGAGTCAAGTTTCAAGTTAATGTCAAGGTACAAGAGTTCTAAATAATAGAATTAAAATATCAAACTGCAAAAATGTTACGACCCAATTTCCAAACCCGGTCATGATGGCGCCTCTCGTGAAAACAAGGCCAGCCAACAGAACACCAATACCTTTTTAATAATTACTTAGCATGAATAGGTCTAAAACATTAATAAAATTAGCATAAGTGCGGAAGAAAGATGATAAAACAGGGAACTATCCCAACACAGTCCGATCGGGGTATTACAAGTCACGAGCATCTATAAGAATGAAATTCCCACTTTACAGTCTAGAAACACACTAAACAATAATAATGAATAACATAAAAGGACTGTGGTGCTGCGAACGCTGGTAGTCACCTCTCTAACACCTCTACAACTCTGCCTCCATGCGGCCAATACCCGCTACCGGGTGAATAAATACCTGCAACTAAACGCGAGGTGCAGGGAGTAAAGTGAATACTCCAACTAAGTGAGTAAAAAAGGTAAATAATAACTGAGTAGCAAGAAATCACGTAAAGCAACCAACATGCTAAATAGAAGCAGGGTACAATTTTTGAGAAAGCAGTGAAATCGGTAAAATCTTTAGAAATGCCTTGGCTCAGTTCAAATCTCTTTTGAAAATGGTCTTTTCAATAATTACGAAAATGGTTTCAGAATAGTTAGTGCTGATTAGCACAGAAAATCCGCCCTCAGGCACAAATACCACAGTATAACAGGAAAAAGGCAAAAAAATATGCAAGATGTGCACGTAAAAGCTCGCCCCTCAGGCAATATCTCAAACTGAACCAGCTCCTCGGGCTCACTCTCAACAACACTCTCAGCCCCTCGGGCTCTCTCTCTCAGATCACTCTTAGAACAGTATCACATAGTAATCGCTGTGGCGTGCAGCCCGATCCACATATCGCTGCGGCGTGCAGCCCGATCTACATATCGCTGCGGCGTGCAGCCCGATCCATAGCTTGATGCAGCGTGCAGCTCGATCCATATGGGTACCCGCGCTCACTGTGGGGGTGCAGACTCCAGAGGGGTTGCTACAGCCCAAGCGCAATATCACTACGGCGTGCTGTCCGATCCAATATATACATACTGCGGCGTGCAGTTCGATCCATATAATATACTACTGTTGCGTACAGTCAGATCCATATAATATACTACTGCTCCGTGCAGTCCGATCCATATACAATCCTCATCCCTCAGTGTATCCTCACATTTGGCCCTCCGCCCCACTCAGTCAGAATATCATCACAAGCCCCTCGGGCATTAGTAAAATAATATTCCTCAGCCCAAATTACCATTTAAGACTCAAATCTAAGTAAAAGTGGCTGAGTTGTAAAGTAGTGGAGAAACAATATGACTGAGTTCAAGTAATAAGTAAGGAAAACAGTAAAAATAATCCCCGAATAGTTCAAATAATTGGCACGAAGCCCAAATAAGGCAATCAGCCCAAACAACAGTGATAACATATAAATTCAGTTCAAATACGTGGTAAATTAATCAATCGAGACAGACCAAGTAACAATCCCCGACAGTGCTCTACACCACGCCCACTATCCGGCGTGCAAGTCACCTCAATATAGCACTACGATGTGCAATCCGGGGTTTCAAACCCTCAGGATATCATTTACAATCATTAGTCACCTCGAACCGGTTAAATATCGAGCTTTCGACGCCTTTTTCCCTCAAATCGTCCTCCACGCGCGTCGAATCTAACCAAAATTAGAGCAAATACATTACAATATGCTAAGGGAACAATACCCAATCGAAAACAATCAAAAAATATCAAGAATCTCGAAATTAACAAAATCCGAGCCTCGGGACCACTTCTCGGAAACTCAGGAAATTAACATTACCGGATTCCTTATCTCGCCACGAGTTCTTACATACCAAGAACTCTCAAATACGAGCTCAAATGGCCTATCAAATGCCCAAATCAAATTTCAAATTCTCAAGCCCTAGTTCATCAATTTTAGGCTTAATTTCCATAAATTTCTAGACCAATTTCACAATATAGTCGTGTTTTAAGTTCAAAAATCTTACCTCCAATCGATTATCTTTGAATCCCTCTTCAATTTCCTTCAAAAAGCTCCCAAAGAGATCAACAATTGAGTAAATGAGCCCAAAATCGCGAATGAAATGTTATAAAACATTCTGCCCAGGTCACTGTAGCTAATCTGTCATCGCATTACACAAAATTTCCAGTCCTAAAAATATACCCTATGCGATCGCAACAGACACCATGCGATCGCATTTCATCAAAACCTATCACTGTGCGATCGCAACCCTAAGCAACGCGATCGCATTGAACAATCCCACATGCCCTCAAAAACCTTCTATGCGATCGCATGATACCATGTGCGATCGCTTATAACAAAAAGACACTACAATTTTCGGCTGCATTTTTGCAACTCCAAACTTCCCGAAAGCAATCCGAAATCACCCCGAGGCCCCCAAGGCCTCAACCAAAAATATCAACATATCTTAAAACATCATCCAAACTTGTTCCAATCATCAAAATACCACGATCAACATTAAAACCATCAAATTACATCAAATCAAATCCTAAGTTCTTCAAATTCTTCCAAAAAACGCACATGATCAAAAACCCAATCAAAAGACGTCCGAATAACCTAAAATTTTGCACACATATCCAAAATCACCTAATGAAGCTACAGCAATTCTCGAAATTCCATTCCGACCCTCGGATCAAAATCTCACCCATCAATCGGAATTCGCCAAAATACTAACTTCGCCAATTCAAGCTTAATTCTACACCGGACCTCCAAAATCAATTCCAATCACGCTCCTAAGTCACAAATCCTCCCCCGAAGCTAACTAAATTACCGAAATTTACATCCAAGCCCTCTAACTCATAAGTCAACATCCAATTGACTTTTTCCAACTTAAGCCTTCTTAAAAGAGACTGATTGTCTCATTTTCTACCAAAACAAATCCAAATCAACTGTAACACACTAAATACTAATAATGAAACATGAAGAAGCATAAAATGGGGGAAACGGAGCGGTAACTCATGAGACGACGGGTCGGGTCGTCACATCCTCCCCAACTTAAACCAGCACTTGTCCTCGAGCGTACCTAGAGTTGTCCTAGAAGCCAACCAATAACTGAATAACCTTTCCAAGCATATACCCGGGGTTGATCCCATGTCACCCTATCTCATATAGGTCTGATACACATTTAAACCAAAATTACACAATCCAGTCTAGCCCATAAATCATAGAATTACCTTTTCACTTTTGACACCATCAATACGATCAAAAACCTCACACCTATACTTTGAATTGTCCCAAACCAGCTGTAATAAACCATACCTGCAACCTCAAGTGAAATCATATGATATACCACATAATCCAAGAACTCGAAACGATAACTTCTATTCACAGTAGTTGCCCACAACAACCAAACATCGATAGATAATCCCTTAATAGCTAAAGCCTTATTCCAACACTTTTCATATACTGCCAATGATAAATAAGACACGCATCAAACCATAACCATTTCCCAAATCAACCACTCCTAATGCCACTTCCCTTTTGACTAATATCACAACAGATTTTTGAGCCGAACCTCGATATTATCCTTCTAACAAGCTGAAATCAAACCTGTTCGTATTCATTAATGACCTCAACAATCACCTCGAATCCAACACACCACTCTGGTGATATGGCACCTCAATACAGGTCTAAGCCACAACTTGCATAATACACGTACCAATAAGAAACGGTCTAAACATACTCAAATCTTGAAAAAAATAACTCAACGAAAGAGCTGTACCTCAAGCTCATCAATACCATCATAACACAAGGTTGAGACCCCGTCTCACATCATAGAAATATAATACCTGAATCTACCCTGAAAGGTCATATCTCCACGTGGCCTCGCCACAATGCGCGATTCTATCCGAACATTGTTACACATGAACCACCTCAAGTCACTATGCTCCAAATTGACAGCCACACACCATTTGATGTTTGAAACCAAAGCAATTCATTACACCCATGGTGAAACAAATAACATACGACACGCAACCCGATAGGTCATAACTAATACTCCATTCACCGAGCAAACCCAATTACTCTTCCCGCTGACTTTCACTACGAATACCCAACAGAACCGCACCACATGTGCCCATAACCAACAAATCATAATGTCTCACAACACCGAAAAGCAGCTCATAGACCTACCTAGATCATTAACAAGCTCACTAACGATCGAATCAACCTATCCCTTAACAATAAAATTTGGGGCCAACCAAGCCAACTCAAGCTAAACACGTATCCACATCAGCTTACGAACTAACTTATTACCAAGAAAGCCTTAAAATGCTCCTTCCACTACTATAATTCCTGCCGGAGTCGTACGATACGGTGCCCGGCACCAAATTAACATCGAAATCCACAACCTCGCCTGGCAACATGCCCGGCCACAAGAATCACATCCAAAAAGTCCCTCAAGACCGGGACTGAATGTCACGCCCCAAAATCTGCGGAGCGCGACCGGCGCTCAACTGAGTAAACCCGACCGAGCAAGCCTGATAGGTCTCATTCTACCCAAACTAACTCACGAATAAATCAGATATGGACTCCGTTAATCCAATTCTATAAACACATCATTAACGATTTTCATTTCATTTTCATTAGCAACTTCACTCGCCATATTACAGGTATTACAAGTTTTATACATCATTGCCAACCGTCGATATTTCTATTTTAAATTCCCATGCCCGACACAACCCATAACTTGTATGGAAATGCCGGAAATAAGGCTCCGGCTATACCTTACACGAATACAAAAATAAACTCCAGAGGAAAGGCGGCATGAGCCACGCAGGGCCCCGAGAGGAAAGGGGGCTCACCAATACAGCTGATGGAAAGTGGAGGAGTTGCTACTGTCGGTGGAATGGAGTACCTGCTATGAATCCACCTACAATCATAACACGAATGTAGCGTCCCCGGCAAAAGGGACGTCAGTACATTTGAATTGTACTGGTATGTATGAACAAACTTTATCCCAAGTAAGATCAACCAATACACAGATACCAAACAGTAATAGAATCTACAATCAATGCACATGAAAGGAACAACCAAAGCCAAAAAAGTTTCACAATCTCTCCTTTTCCCTATTCAACATTTTCACATCAATGATTTCACAATTTTCTGGAACAACCAAAGCCAAACAAGTTTTCACAATCTCTCCTTTTCCCTTTTCAACATTTTTACATCAATGATTTCACAATTTTCACATATTTTCATTTCAATAGTGATTTCGATCACTTTCCACCCTTATTTCCTTGGCCACCCTTATTACCTCAGCCACCCTTATCACCACAACCCACACCTTATTACTTCGTGTTGCGGCGTGCAACCCGATCCCGCCGAACAATTACAATTCACAAACAACACAACAACAACAACAATTCCCAAAGAACAACAACAACAATCCTCAAAGAACAACCACAACAATTCACAAGAATTTCCGTAGCCATCAATACCATTTCCATCATATTCAACAACTCATATACATTTTATGTCACAATGATAACTGCCCACGACAAGCCATATATGTTATTACTGTAGTTGTTCCAATTGCATCAATAACAATTTCTTTCAATTATTTGTTACACAACTCTTACCACACAAAGACATTCACACACCCACATTTGGTTTGTTTCCATTTACTTGTACCATCATATCGGAAGACTTAACCAACAATGTTCAAGGCACATTAATCACAATAATTCACAAATAGTTCACATAAGTAAACACATACTTCCATGTCGACATCCTCAAGCTTTTTCAACTTTGCGCATAACAAGATAGGCACATCAAAATCACATCTCACAATCATATATAACTTGGTGGTAGGGAAATCAACTAAGGCAATCAATTCACATATTTTCATACAAGGTCACATACCGTATGCTCGTCACAACAATGGGATTCTACAAGAGTTAAGGTTAGTCATACATACCTCGTTTAAGCTTTTCTTAACTTACTACGATGTTTAGGAAATTCTAGCATTCGCAATCTACTTGAGACTTAACAAAATAGAACACAAATTAGGAAGGGGTATTTTAGATATTTCACAGGTTCCCCTGTGGTCCGCGGCATTCCTCCGCAGTGTACCCCGCTGTTCCATGCAGGAAGCCCCGCTGTCTACCCCGCGGTCGCGCGCTTGGGCGCGCTGGTGATGCATGTCCGGCAAAATGGTCATACCTTTCCGTATACACCTCCAAATGATAAACGGTTTATTGCGTTGGAAACTAAACTCAAACAGCCTTAATTTGATAGGTTTATAATCACACAACTCGTTATAGAACGGGAGATATGATCATTCAAAGT
>MDKF010438833.1:0-71289 GCA_026770625.1 Nicotiana glauca
AAATATTTTTCTTTCTTCTTTAGAAAAAGAGAAAAAAATTAAAATTCAAACAAAAAATATTTTCTTTTTACTTCTGAAATTCCCAAAGTTCCAATCAAAAGAAAATGAATTTTTAGAAGTCTTTCTTTCAAAAATATAATCAAAATCAAATTCAAAAATCCAAAAAAAAAAGAAAAAAAAATTCTCTTTCAAAATTCTCTTTCTTCTTTTAAAACGTTTTTTTTATAAAATTCAAAAAAAAAAATTCAAAAAAATCAAAAATATTTTTTCTTTTGCATTAAAGCTCCATGGTCTAAGTTTTATACAAAAAAAAGAGAATTAGTTTACTCAATTCCCAATTTTCCCGAACTACGCAAGATCTGGTTCATGCGGGGTCATGATACGCAGGCAATCCTCATCGGATTCGATCATAACTATAAAATAAATTGAGTAAAAAAATAAACTTGAAAAAAAAGAGAAAAAAAATGAATTGAGTGAAAAAAAAAGAGAAAAGAAAGAGTGAAAAAAAAGGAAAAGAAAAAAGGGAGCAACAAGAAAAAAGAGTGACAAACAAAAGAGAAAAAGAGAGTGCCAAAAAATAAAAGAGTGACAAAAACAAAACAAAACAAAAAAAAAAAAAAGAGAAAAGAGCGGCAAAAACAAAAATGAGAAAAATCAAAGTGATCAAATAGAGGCAGAAATGAAAGAAAAGAGGTGTAGATTGAAAAAAAAGGGGTTAATTAAGGTCGGGATGAAACATGCAACCCGTTCAAACACATGGTAGAAGCGTTTAACTGTTAGGTGCATTGCATCCCAACGTGCGATTTCCTATATGTTAAATGTCTCAAAGCTAACAAGGTTGTTGGTGTGAGCAAATTAGCTAGGTTCTGTTCAGGTGGTTGGTTTTGTTGGTATGCGGTGATGAACGCGCAACTTTGCTCGCGGCCACAACATTATACACAAAACCAAGCTCCACCTCCCAGAAATGCCCATCCTTACCAAGCTCCATATAATCGCCAATCAAATATTCCCCAGTACAATCCTCGCCTGAGAGAGCCTTTCTAAAGGAAGCAGTTCACCCCTATTTGTAAATCATGCTCGGGCTTGTTTCGAAAGCTAGTCAGGCAAGGTGTGCTACAGCTAGTGGCCCAAATTCGGCCGAACCCCGAGCCCCCACCGCACTAAGCTGACGCTGGATGTGAATACCACTCTGGAGCTGTGAGACATAGTACAGAGGACTATGAGACCTTCAAAAGGGCAGTTGAAGATTTGATTGAAGCTGAAAGAATTGTTCTTTGGGATGAAGAAGCTCCGGATGTGATGAACAATCTATTGCCTGCCCACAACATCGAGCCAATAGTCAGAATGATTTGTGAAGCTAAGGAATTTTATCCGGCACGGAAGGCCATTGCAGCCATTGCCGAGACAAAAGAAAGTCCAAAAAGTGATCTCCAAGCATGAAAGTTCCCCATCAGTCGGGAGTCCCAGTAGCCAGTCTTGCTATCCTTTCTGCGTCCGAATTATCTCAGGGTGTGATCCGGATATTTTTACTTTATTGTCTTACTTTCCGATGTAAACCCTTCTATCTTCAAAACTGGATAAAAAAGCCAAAAAAAAATAAAAAAAAAATCAAAAATTAATTTCATTTTCCAAGAGTGACTCTTTTCTTAATCTTGTCATTTTCTCATTCTTTTTCAGTTCTGTTAAATGCAGATTTCAATAACATAACATACTTGCGGACTTCATGCCCAGATCTTAAAACGCCGTCAGACTTCGAAATAATGAATCAAGAGTTGAAATGCAAAGAAGATAAGTTTGAGGAAATAAAACAAAGAGTTGGAACAACTGAAGGAAAATTGGTTCCGGAGTGAAAAGTTTCATACATTGCAACAAGAGTACTGCCAAAAGAGTGCGTTATACTTGGGACACATCGAAGGAAATGTCCATGAAACAACTATCAATGCAAATACGGTGAATATGTACTATGTTGGATCCTCCATATAGTTCTAATATTCTCCGATTGGGATGACGAAGGCTTTCATTCTTGCTACCCAAACACTATCAACCCTTTGCAAACCCATATGAGCCGGTTACTTTTCTTTGATTACCCTCTTTGGAGCCTGAAAGTGTTGTTGAAAAATGAAATTAAAAAAAAAGGAGAGAAAGAAATTGAAATGAAAAAGAAAAATGAAAATAAAGAGAAAAAAGGAAAAGGAAAAGAAAGAATAAAACAAAATGTAGTTCCCTGAACTACGTTCGACTTGATTCTGAAAGGGTACGTAGGCAGCCTTTCTTTGGGGTTCAGTCACACCAAAATAAAAATTCAAAGTTCCCCAAAAAGTGAAACTGAGCAAAAGTTATAATGGTTCAGCAATGATCCCGCCCAAAAGGTTCCAAAGTTGTAATTTAATCCAAATTCTTTTCACCCCAAACCTTGTTCAAGTCCTTCTGATCAATCGGCAAAGAGGTTCAAAATGGGAGGATGGAGTTATTTGGATCTGATACAATAAAATGAGAGGAATAAAATGAGAGAGTCTTATTGGTGAAAACCCACACGGGCACCGTAAGGCGACGGTAAGCAAAGAAAATCAAAATGAGAGAGTCTTGTTAGTAAAAACCCATATGGGCACTATAAGGCGATGGTGAGAAGAGAAATGAGAGAGGTCAGTTAGTAAAAACCTGCAAAGGGCCCCACTTATCGAAAAGAATATCCTCACAACCATCAGCATCGACAAAATCCTGGCAAGGTTTCTCGAATTTTGAAGCAAAAGTTGTGATGAATTTCTGATAGTCGGACGGTTTACACAGATCAGGCATCTAGTCCAAAAGGCATGTCACGTTCATTGAAGTCCGCATGCACTCCAGATAAGTCCTTCTTTCCTTTTCCCGAAAGGGACACTTCTTGTTTTTAAACTCATTCTTCATTCCATTGTTTGTTTTCTTTGAATCTCTTTCGGTCTAACACTGTTCCGAAACTAAGACAAAGAAGGGATGGCAAGACTGATTTATAGGGCTTTCGTTTGACACGAGCTAATGTGCAAAAAGGCACCCATTCTCGCCAGGGGCATCAAGTCGACCCCGAATAGCCATAGCGGCCGATGCTTCGAAATCAAAACTCTTGGAAGGAGAAAATAAAATTAAAGTGCCTATAAAAGGAAAATGAAGGTGAAAAGGTTGAGTCCCACGTGGCTAACTGTCTCGGCAAAGGTTTGAAAAGCCAAGGTGCCCCAAATGCTCTGAAATTGAAGTTGGAAGAAAGAAGCCAAAAATGAGAGGCCTACGAAGGCAAAAAAAAGTTGGAAGAGGTTAAGTCCCACGCGACTAGCCGTTGCAGCAAAGTTTGAGGAGCCAAAAAGTTCCCCAATGTTCCGAAGAAAAGAAAAGAAAAGAAAAAGAAAAAAAGAGAATCAGAAAGGAAAGGCCTACGAAAGCGAAATAAAGTAGAAAGTTGAGTTCCACCGACCAACCATCATGGAAAAGTCTGGAAAAATCAGAGGTTCTCCACGGCCTGAGAGAGATCAATCTTCAGAAAATCCTGCAAGCCGCGGAGGTTCTCACCAAAAGCTGGGCCAAGATCCAGTGGTCAAACAATCAAGGCCACAAAACCAACCACCGTTTCAAACTAACAATTGTTCTTTGTTTGAAAATTTTGAAACAGGTGTAATACAAAGCAACCGTGCAAGAAGCATGTGCAACCAAAAGGGAAAATGCGCAGGAGCTAGGAATAGCTTTGCAGCAATAATCAATCCAAAAGGGAAGTTTCCTCCAAATTCTTTCCTGCATTTTTACTATAAAAAAAAGAAAAAAAAGAAAAAGAAAAAAGAAAAGGAAGTCAGAAAGAAAAGGCCTACGAAGACAAAATAAATTTGAAAATGTTGAGTTCCACCAACCAACCGCCATGGCAAAATTTGAAAAAAAAAAACCAGAGGTTCTCAGGGCCTGGAATAAAATTGGTCCCCAGGAAACAAGCAGTTGCAATTGAGATCTTCATTAAAGAAGCTAGGCCGAGATCAAGCGATTGAAACAATCAAGGTCACAAAACCAACCACCGTTTCAAACTAACAATTGTTCTTTGTTTGAAAATTTGAAACAGGTGCAATCCAAAGCAACTGTTCAAGAAGCAAGTGCAACCAAAAAAGAAAAGAAGTGCGCAAGTGCTAGAAACAACACTGCAGCAATAAACAATCCAAAAGGGAAGTCTCCTTCAAGTTCTTTCCTGCATTTTTACTCATTTTCTTAAACTTAAAAAAAATGAAGAATGATGAAAAAAAAAGAGGAAGAAAAGTTCCAAAATCATGGTAGCATAGGGCCTCCAATCTCTAGCTGCATCCTTCCAACATAGGGCCCCATTCCCTAGTTACCCCCGGCATAACCCGAGGATCTTTTTCCCGTTTCCCCAGCATAACCCGTGGACCTCCCCGCCATAACCCGAGGACCTTTTTCCTTTTCTCCTTGGCATAACCCAAGGACCATTTTTCTTTTCTCCCGGCAAAAAATCGAGGATCTCCCTGGCATAACCCAAAGAGCTTTTTCTTTCCAAATCCCGGCCAAAAAATTGAGGATCTCCCTGGCATAACCCAAGAAGCTTTTTCTTTCCAAATCCCGGCCAAAAAACCGAAGATCTCCCTGGAATAAACCAAAGAGCTTTTTATTTCCAAATCCCGGCCAAAAAACAGATGATCTCCCTTGCATAACCCAAGGAGCTTTTTCTTTCCAAATCCCGGCCAAAAAACTGAGGATCTCCCTGGCATAACCCAAGGAGCTTTTTCTTTCCGAATCCCGGCCAAAAACCGAGGATTTCCCTAGCGTAACCCAAGGAGCTTTTTCTTTCCAAATCCCAGCCAAAAAACCGAGGATCTCCCTGGCATAACCCAAGGAGCTTTTTCTTTCCAAATCCCGGCCAAAAAACCGAGGATCTCCCTGGCATAAACTAAGGAGCTTTTTCTTTCCAAATCCCGGACAAAAAAACTGAGGATCTCCCTGGCATAACCCAAGGAGCTTTTTCTTTCCAAATCCCGGCCAAAAAACCGAGGATCTCCCTGGCATAACCCAAGGAGCTTTTTCTTTCCAAATCCCGGCCAAAAAACCGAGGATCTCCCTAGGATAACCCAAGGAGCTTTTTCTTTCCATATCCCGGCCAAAAAACCGAGGATCTCCCTGGCGTAACCCAAGGAGCTTTTTCTTTCCAAATCCCTGCCAAAAAATCGAGGATCTCCCTGACATAACCCAAGGAGCATTTTCTTTCCAAATCCCTGCCAAAAAACCGAGGATCTCCCTGGCATAACCCAAGGAGCCTTTTCTTTCCAAATCTCGGCCAAAAAACCGAGGATCTCCCTGGCATAACCCAAGGAGCTTTTTTCTTTCTAAATCCCGGCCAAAAACCGAGGATCTCCCTGGCATATCCCAAGGAGATTTTTTTTCAAACCCTGGCCAAAAACCGAGGATCTCCCTAGCATAACCCAAGGAGCTTTTTCTTTCCAAATCCCAAAAAAAAACCGAGGATCTCCCTGGCATAACCCAAGGAGCTTTTTTCTTTTCGTCCCGGCATAACCCGAGACCCTTTTCATTTTCCAGCATAACTTGGATTCACTCACAAGGATACACAATCCTAATTTAATCGCTTAGATATGTGTCAGAACTAACTCACGAAATTTTTCTTGTGAAAATTGGGCAGAAAATTTCGTTCGTTTATTTGTTTTGCTATCTTAAGCAAGTCGATCTCAAGGCACAAGGTTTCGAGATGACCTACGGAATGAGTCTCAATTCAGAATAAAAGAAAAGAAGAAAAGAAGAAAAGAACAAAAAGAAATGAAATCAAATGTTGAAGCGAACAAAGGCGCAGATTGTTCAAAATCTGATTGAAGTCACAAGCTCCGCCGATCATGTTTTTACCCAATGCTGCAGAAAGAAACAACACCTACAACTTACTAGCATCAAGATTCAGATCAGAGTCTACAGCAAGAGCTAGCCAAGACTCAAGAGCAAGCTTCAAGGAATTTATAGATAGGAATCTTGTAACTCGTAGCTGATAGGCTTAGTTAGTCTTTTTCAGTTTGATTCTGATGTGATAACGAGATCTCAGATTGGAATCTCGACAGAATGACACCTCGACCAGCTCTTCACCTCCGTATACTCCATCACCTCATCCACTTCTGAACTATACGCGACCTGATTCCCTTATAACCCGGGATATGTAGGATGTCCAAAACCAGGACTCGGTTGCTCCTTTCCTTTTTTATTTTCTTCCTCTTTTTAATAATGGTATGGTCAAAATATTAGTTACATGATTCACTTTATCTTTGCCCGAAAACTCTTCGTGTTTTCGAGCAAAGTGGGGCAGCTGTGAATACCTAATTTTTGACCATATTCGAATTTTTCTCACTTTTCACACTAACTTCCCACTTCACCCACTTCCCCAACTCTCTCCACTACCTCCCACTCTCCTCCACTCATGTTACCCACCCACTCCCCACTCATTCTTAAATAATACACACAACTAACATAAAAGGGGGGACATCATTCGTTTCCCCGGCTCCTCCACAGATCTTCATCATCCTTTTGCTCTCAATTAAAATAATTACAAGCATTAAAAGGAGGAGGAGAGGGGGAAATACAGAGGATATACATTGGATATACAGTCGATATACAGGGGCAGCCATAAACGACCACCCACCCCTCACGTCGTTCCTTCTTCACTCCATCCCAAAACCAGCCCTATTTTTGTTCATTTTCATTCCCAAACACAGATTTTCTCACCATTAAAAGCTCTCTGAAACCACATAAAAAAGAGGCCGACTTCATCTCCAAAAAGCCACAAAAAATCAACCACGAACCTAGCCCCAAACCAGCCGTGAATCATCCATAAATCCACTGTCAAAACCACCATGGAACATCTATAATAGCAGCTCATGGAGTTGCAGAATCTCATTCACAAAATCCCATAAAAATCAATCCCCATAACCAGGGAAACGCAACCAAAGTAGCTCATTTTCAGTTTGTTTGCCGCCGAGTTTCCGGCAAGCAAGTGGTCCGTCGAGTTCCGTCGAGGTCGTGTTTTCCGGCTCGCTGGTGTTTGGTCCGGTTGTTGAATTGTAGACCTTTAAAAATCCAGATTTTGGCAATAAAGGTTTGTTTCTCTTACATATGTTCCATGTCTTCCTAATTTGATTTCGTGCTTTTGGTTGAACAAGTATTTCATTAAATATTTATATCTATGTGAATGTTCCTTTCATGTCTTAAAAAGAGGGTATACTCAAAAAGCTAATTTTGTGCATATTGGGATTAGAATACATTCAGGCATTTGTTAGTTTTCTGTTTGTTCGTTGGTATTCTGGTGAATTTGTAAATGTGGCCAAAATTTTATCCGAATATGTTTGCGTTGAAAGTCTTTCATTTGACTGGCATTGTCTAATGTTAAGTGCTGCCGGAAGAAGGTTTGAGGGAATTAATTACGTTTGTGAGGTTTGAGTTGGAATTCACGAAGTAAATTTGTATATTTAATAGTATGAATTGATCTAATATTTAATAACCATATATGTGCATTTTTATGATTGTGGCCTTGCATTATTTAATTCAATTGTCAATTTAAAAATGATTGTGATTGTAAGTGCCTTATTACTGGAGGATGCAGGTTTATCTCAAATGCTAAATGGATAATTTTGGCTAATTTGCTTACTTTTATTTGTTCAAAATTTCTTACCTTATCCACAATAATTCCATAACTCTTGGCCTTGCAATAATATTAAAGTAGTTTGGAAAAATATTATTATAAACATCCGTAGTTTGCTTTAGTTGAGTACAATCCTTTGAAATTGGAATCGAGGTGTGCCATTAGTTGAATTTCCATGACCCTCACAAAGTTGCAAATGCGTAGTTGCTTTAGGCGCGTTGTTTTAATAATTTACCTTCCTAAACCCGGGTGTGCATTTCATGTGACCCAAATCCAAATCCTAAAACGTTGAATAAAATGTGCTTCGGATCCGGATGCATTTCATGTGACGTGATCCAAAATACGTTTTAAATGACGTTCAATCTTCCTTAAAAATTAATTAAAAGCGGTAAATAATTTTAAAATTGCACTATAGGATGAACATGTTTTAAAATCAGATAATAGGCTAATTATAATAGTTTAAGCGACCGTGCTAGAACCACGGAATTCGGGGATGCCTAACACCTTCCCTCGGGTTAACAGAATTCTTTATTCAGAATTTCTGGTTCGCAAACTTCAAAGGAAAGTTGATTTTTCCTCGATCTGGGATTTAAAATAAACTGGTGACTTGGGACACCCGAAAACAAACCATCCCAAGTGGCGACTCTGAACAAAAAATAAATAAATAATCCCATTTCGAATAATGTTACTTTAAATGGAAAAACTCCCTTATATATTATCCTTCGGGGTAGGTGTGTAAAAAGGAGGTGTGGCACTCATTGCTTAGGATAAATAACAATTTTACATGGACCTCGGAATGCCAGCAGGCCTTGGAGGAACTAAAACGGTACTTATCAAGCCCGTCGTTGCTTCACACCTCGAAAATGGACGAACAAATCTACGTGTACTTGGTAGTCTCAGGTATAGCGGTAAGTGGACTCCTGGTCCGAGAAGAACAAGGTATGCAATTCCATGTTCATTATGCTAGTCGAACCTTAGGTGAGGCCGAGACTAGATATCCACCCTTAGAAAAATTAGCGCTTGCTTTAATAAGCGCCTCTAGGAATCTAAAACCATACTTCCAATGTCATCCGATATGTGTTGTGACAACTTATCCTTTTCAAAATATTTTGCACAAACCTGAACTGTTGGGACAATAGGCCAAATGGGATATCGAAATCAGTGGGTATGATATTGAATATCGACCCCGAACCGCCATCAAGTCTCAAATCTTAACACACTTCATGGATGATTTTTCGCCGACCCTAATACCCGAGGTTGAAAAGGAATTGTTGATGAAATGGGGCACATCTTAGAGAGTTTGTACCCTCTTCACCGACGGTGCTTCGAACGTGAAAGGGTCCGTACTATGCATCATACTAAAATTTCCCAGGGTAATATAGTTAGACAGTTCATTCAAACTACAAAATTGACTAACAATGAGGCCAAATATGAGGCCATGATGGTAGGTCTCGAACTAGCTAAGAGTTTGGGAATAGAGGTCATAGGGACCAAGTATGACTCTCTCTTTGTGGTAAACTAAGTTAAGAAGACTTTTGAAGTCTTAGAAGATCGAATGCAAAGATACTTGGATAAACTATAGACAACTATACATCGTTTTCAAGAATGGACCTTGCAGCATGTACCTCGAGAACAGAACACCGAAGCCGTCGCTCTTGCTAATCTAGGCTCATCGGTCGAAGGTGACAAACTCAACCCGGGGATTATAGTACAACTCATGAGTTTGGTGATCGAATAAGGCCACGCCAAAAATAAATTCCACGAGTCTGACCTGGGATTGGAGAAACAAGTACATAGATTACTTAAAGAACAGAAAACTCCCATAGGATCCAAAGGAGTCGAGAGATCTACGCATAAAGGTAGCACGATTCACTTTATCTAAAGACAGAGAGTTGTTTAGAAGGATGTTTGATGGACCGTTGGCAATGTATTTGGGATCGGGAGATACCGAAGTTAAGAAGGCACTTGTGGAAATCATTCTGGTGCCGAATCGTTGGTCCATAAAGTAATTAGAGTAGGATACTACTGGACCATTATGGAGAAGTACACAAAGGAGTTCATTCAAAAATAAGTCCAATGCCAAAGGTATGCGCCAATGATTCACCAGCCCAGCAGATCCATTTGGTCTTATCCCTATGGTCGTTCATGAAATGGGGAATGGACATTGTCGGACCTCTTCCATCGGCCCCAGATAAAGATCAATTTATTTTATTTATGAATGATTATTTTTCTAAGTGGGTCGAAGCATAGGCTTTCGAGAAAGTCAGAGAAAAAGAAGTCATAGACTTCATCTAGGATCAAATCATATGTCGATTCGGGATGCCCTCCGAGATCTTATGTGATAATGGAAAGCAATTCATCGGTAGAAAATTGACTAAATTTCTCAAGGATAACAAGATAAAAAGAATCCTATCGACGCCTTATTATCCCAGCGGGAACGTACAAGCCGAATTGACCAATAAAATCATAAGTAAGAACCTTTAGAAGCTTAAGTGGTAAGAGTTGATCGGAGTTTGGCTTTTGTGCAGATGACTCCAGAATGGTGTTTTCTTAATATTAGTAGCTTTGTATCATGAGTTTGGACTTAGACGTATGTTTATATTTGGATTCAGAGGTCCGTAGATTGATTTGATGCATATTGGCGGCAGTTGGAAAGTAAAAAGTTAAGAAGGTTGCGAGGTTTGACCAGGAAATGACTTTGTTGATATCCGGTTCAAATTATGATTCCGAGAGTTGGTATAACTCTGTTGTGTCATTTCAAACTTACATAAAAAATTTGACCTCATTTGGAATTGATTTGATATGTTTCACCACTACTTTTAGAAGTTAGAAACTCATTAGTTCAATTGACTTGAATCGAAGTGTGATTCGCGATTTTGATGTGATTTAAGACTTTGATCGAGTTCATATTGGCTTTTTAAATGTAAGGACGTGTAAAATTTTTCCATGGAACTCAAGTTTTGTGGTTCCAGGATAGATTTATGTAAGTGAGGATTGTAGAAAATCATTAGCTCACCGTGGTAGGGACTTTTTGGGTTGTACAATGCATTGAAGAAGTTGGTGGATGTTTTGGTTGGAGATAGCAGTTATGCGATCAATTTTGCGACCGCCAGACCAATTCATGGGCCGCATATCCATCGCAGAGTTGGGCAGAAAGTTTGTAGAAATTTGAAGGACATTTTGCGGTCATTTATGCGATCGCACATCCATTTCGCAATCAGCATTTTCCGTCGCAGATTTGGCATGAGGAATTTTGTTGGGCAATTTTGCATTCCATTCTTCGGCTGCGTAAGTGGTCTGTGGACCGCAAACTTGTCGTAGACGGGTCCAGACCAGCCCAGTTCTTGGCATCATTTTCGCGGCCAATTTTGTAGGCTGCATATCTGTTATGCTGTCCATTCTGCTACCACAGACCTGAGTTCGGAGGGCCATTTTACTATTTTTATAACCCGACCCGATTTTGATAAATAACCTTAAGGGTTTATCTTGAAGCGTATTTCTGATTATTTTAGAGAGAGATAAGAGTATTTTAGAGAGAAAAGGAGAAAACCCAACATTTTAATCATTCAATATTGCACCAATATTCAAGAATCAAGGAAGTCAATCACTAGATTATCATCTATCCAGTAAGTCCCTAAGCTTTCATACAAGAGGTTATGAGTTCAAGTATATTGTGGGGTTGGGAATAGGTCATGCATCTAATAGTAGGTTATAGTGTGTAGGGTTAATGGACCATTTTTGGGTAGTTCTTGTTGAAATTGGTTGAAGGAGGAAGGGGATACCATTGTAGAGCTTTGTAGTCCATCTTTCAAGCTAGGTGTTTGACAAATCCTAAGAGAGTTACACTATGGGAATCCTTCTAATTATTAACCGATTTTTGCCCCGTAAGTTTCAAGTATGGTTGACCCAAGGTCCCACTTCCCGTCTTTCACGTTATCTCGTCTAAATTTTACTTTCCTTGCCTAAAGGTGTCGCCAAATCTTTTATGCTATAAATAAAAATAAAAAATTTATCTTGACTATATATTAAAATCGCTCTAAATGAATTTTGTACTTAAGGTGGTAACAAATCTTTTGTGTTATAAAAAAGAATCTTTAGTACAAAGATTAGCATAATATGAGCATCATACAAGCTCCTTCTACAATTTAATTTTCAGGTAGTGGTTGGGACTAACAAAATTCTAGTATTTTTTTTCTATTCAATTATTTTAGCAGATTTAAGATTAACTTTAAGATTCTTCGAAGACGAACTCTTCACCAAAAAAAAAAAATCGCATATATATAAGCCGTACATATTATATGTATAATCATGTATCATTAGTACATAATTTATGTATATCAACTAAAAAAAGTAAACAATAAATCAGACCGTTTATTTATATTAAGATCCCAAAAATTACAACATAATATTTATTATATGCTTATTGTCCAGTGCACCGCACGACTTATCCTTTATTAGTAATAATCCATAAATCAAGGGTCCAAAGTTTACAATTTGTCCAATGTCAAGGCTAAATCATGTAAAGCTAAAGCTAAGTAAGCTGTAAGTGCTAACTGTTACACATGATATCAGAGAGAACTCTCAACATATCATTTGTGTATACCCACAAGCCAAGGGAAAAACCTCAATGTAGCACCTCTAAAGCTCTCACCGGGTACCAAGATTTGCATCCCAAAGGACAAGTCAAATGTGAATCTCCAAGCAACACCATCAACTTCTAGGAGTGTCCCAGTATCCAAGTAGCATGATTGAGCAAAATCTATGGAATAACATGACTGTTTATTCTTCCCTGAATCAACGACTGTCTCCGAAATAGCCCAAGAAACACATGACATCAATTTAAACTCCTCTATAATTGGAGAATATACCAACAGTTGCAAGCAGAAGTAAGATGCCAATACCTATATTTTAAGAATGGTCTGTAACCACACCAATACCATTGAATAGTGAGATGACAATAGCACAATACAACTAGACACTAGCACATGTACTGCCATTGGATCCCAGTTTACAATTGCTATTTGAATTTTCAGAATGCACTGATAATTATGAGTGCTATATGTATCCTAACTACAAACTATTATATATAACCAAACATGCAGCTACATGATACATATCAATAGCTGTCCAAGCCTATAACTTGTGATCTTTGGTACAAAACCATCAACTGCCTGTCGATCCATATGTCATTTGATCACCATCAGAAAGTATGAAAACATGCTAATACCACTATTAAGAGACGTTACAATATATAGAATACAAGAGTAACAAAGCAACTAGTAGCAGAAGACATTGATATTAGATATCTGCTCATCAATCCAGAGCTTTTCTTTTGGCAACCATAATCCTAAGGATAAGAGTTTGATATTTGTCAATGTTGATTAGTCTCCTCCCTACACTTGGAAGTTCAGAGAAGAGTGAAACTGGATTGTACATGCAAAATAACATAAGGTTAGTTAAATCATCTGCCACTGTGTTGCCCTCCCTTAAGACATGATGAAATAACACATTAAAATTTTCCTTCATCTCCTTGATCCTCTTAACATCAGCCCCAATGCACCATGGAGGATCCCATTCTCCTTCAATAATCTTCTTCATACCCAAGGAATCTGTCTCCAAAATGAGAGGTGTAGGTCATGTGCTACACAATAAGACAATCCTTCTTCAGTTGTTGTGCCTTTGCATACACCAAATCACCTTCACCATTTCTAACACAAAAGCCAAGAGAACTGGGACCTGGATTACCTCTTGATGCCCCATCAGTATTGCACTTGTACCAGCCAATATAAGGCAATTGCCATGTCGTTCTTTTAGTTACAATCATTGAACATTATCATGTCTAGCCAAAGATATGGAATGTGAGTACGACAACTTTATCTAAATTTTGCCAATATGTATAGTGTCATGTTGATCTCATGTATTACCCTATTCATTGCAACTGAAACTTCATTCCTGTTTGTGTTTCTTATCTTCCATAGCTCCCAAGTTATAATTACTGGCACTTCCTGAAATAGTAGCTTCAGTTTTGAACAGCATGAAGCATTCCACCATGTCCTAATAACCTGATGTACCTGTACCAATTGAACATTAATCCTCACATCATTCATAAATATCTTCCAAACCCTAATAGCAATAGTACCTGTCAAGAACAAATGCTCAAAGGTTTCCTCTCGTGTAGGTTCACAACACTAACACCTAGAAACACATATGTATCCTTGCCTTCACCATGAATCATCAATAGCTAGTTTGCCCCTCCATAGCCTGCAAAGAAAGAATAAAATCTTGAATGGCAATCCCTTAATCCACATATGATTGTATTTTGGATTAGTCTTTGCTCTTTTTCTAACGACCACGTGCCATGAATAAAGAATCTTGTGAATGGCCAAAAGAGTCAAGGAAATATTATTGTTGTGAATGGGTGACAATACTAATGAAGATTTATACAATGTGAAAAGATGATGAGGTGAATACATTTGTATTTATGTAACCTTTGTATGTAAAAACAAAATATATTTTTGGGAGTATCATTAGCAAACCGAGGAAGGGTGGGTCATAAGGCCCACACGCGAAACTACACATGCCGGTGCAGGAATGGATTGTGGTGGATTGTGATTATTCCCCTAAATTGGGATGAGATTGATATTAATTGTGAATTGGAAAGTCAACCCACCCGGCATGTGTAGTAAGGTGGCCTAGCCGATCAGGTGGAGATCGAACGCCATGTTGCGCACATGGTGGTACTACTCTTGGTAACACCTTTTTTGGAATCACATGTCAAACCACATTGTCCGTGGGGAGATGGCCTAGACAATCGGGCATGATCAGACTCCATGCTAAAAATATGGTGGTATATCGGTGCTAATGATCTCCCAATAAAAAATATATATTATTTCATGTTTTAAAAATTATTATGTTTTAACTTAGCCTTTGGATATCATTGATTGTTAATTGTTGTTGCCATGGTGTTTCCTCTTCTGATATTGGCGTTCAATTTTGAAAGAGGACATTTAGCTTTACATACTAGTACTATTCCATATGCATTAACGTCCCTTTTGTCGGGGGCGCTGCATCTTCAATGGATGCAGGCGGTTCATCAGCGGGCAACTTTGGTCCTTGTTAGTAGTCACTCTCTATTCAACATGTTTTGGTGAGCCCTACTCTACTCAGGCCCCCCACTGCTCTATCTAATTGTCCACCCTTTCCAAGATTTTATGTTATGTATGGTCGTGCTTAAGTCATACGATGGAAAAAGTTGTATGGTTTCACAAAGACTATGTGGTTAAAAAGTAAAAAAGATATATCGAAGTAGTTCTGATGATTCAATAATCTTATTACTTCAATCCGAAGTTCTTAGTTACTTCGACTGGGTGAATCCTTGCGAGGAAATAATTAAGTCATAACTCAGGTTGATTGTATCATTAATCATTTTTTAGTATGAGGAACTTATCATGAATCTACAGATTTATGCCGCTTCCGTTATTATTATCGCTTTTTCATGTTCTCTAAAATTTAATGTAGGTGCGAATTATTCCAATTCTTACATATAGATTCTGAATTTATTCAGAAGTAATTCGCGACGTCACTTGATGTTGTACTTTGTGTTTTGAGGTATAGTCGGGGCCTTGTCGCCGATACTTTCATATTACTCTTTTGTTGTAATATTTTTGAAATCGTAGATGAATCTCTTTTGAGTAATGGAAAAAGAATATGGAACACTTGACTCTTATCTTGTTTATCACTTGTACAGATTCTTATATTCTTAGTGGGCAAGGTTGGGTAAAAGGCATCAAGTAGGCTTGCTCAGCTGGGTTATCTTGGTTGAGTACCTGTCGCGCTCTCCGAGGTTAGGGCATGACAAGACTGGTACCATAGCCTATGTTTTAATGTCATAGGATGCATCGGAACTGTATCTAGTAGAGTCCTTCTTATCAGTGTGTTGTCGACCACATCTATAATGGGGAGTCTACTTGGACATATAGCAATGTTACCCTTCTTTGATACTCCAAATTATGCGATAGAGCTCAAGATAGGAAGTTAATTTCCTCGTCATGTCTCATTCTCTAGATGAGTCGAGAGTTCGAAGTAGCAAGGAGGGAATCACCTCGCTATTGAATCTGGGGGAGATTGCACAAGACTTCGTTGGGTGAATGTGTTAAGCCGTGAATGGATTGGAAGAACTTATTGCTAAGGGAAGTGTCCATGTTCCTATCAATGTTACCACACCACCGGGTCGTGTGGTAAGTGCAAAGGGTTGTTGGTACTAATAAGCCGTAGCATGTTGGATGACTTTTTAAATATGTCATGATTATGGAAAAGAGGGGGCATAACAAGAAAAAATTCCCTAGGTTGGATACACCTAGCTCGATTTGCCCGATATGTAGGAAGGAACACTTGGTGTTGAGTTTTGACTATGCTTAAGAGCGTGTTGGGGGTGATAGGTTTATGAAATTCTAAAGGCCCAGACAACGAACTAGTATAGAGATTGTTACTCTCACCATGGAGGGCTAGTGGAACAATAAGTGGGATTCTTATAGTGTATGGAAAAAGGGTAAATATCAGGTTATTGGGACGAGTCACTTTAGTGGACCTCATCCCCTTTGCGTGAAGTGTAGAGGTATCATTCGGGGGTATGGTACTATGGTACCAATGTATGTTATGCACGTGGAGTCGAGGGGCATCAGTTAAGGAACTGCGTCGTCAATCTAAAGTTACCAAGTAAGTCAGCCCTTAGTGTATCATTCTGAATACCATATGCTTTTCCTTGTTGTATATGTACATCTATATTAAGATCCTGCATAAGTATGGTCTTAACAAGAGTCTTAATTACAACATATTGCATATATCTACTCTTTGAATAAGACGCACTATTCGTGAAGCCTCTTTATCACTAATATTTTATTTAGAACCTCTTGAGGAATTGAGCTCTGTAATGATTTCTCTGAATTGAGTCACAACCCTAGGTCAATACTTTCCACTTGCTTCCCTAAGTACTCGACGAGGGACTTTACCTGATAAATTTCTTATAGAACCTTCTGATTCAAATAGATAACCTCTGCTCATTTGTGCTTGTGCACGCAGCCTCGTAATGTTTCCCTATGTGGTATCAAATTCAATATAAAGCGTCCCAGTGTTGAGATCATTCTTGAGCTACCCTCTCTTTCATGTGCATGTGACTCCCATGGTTTGAACAATCACTTTACTCCCTCTGTGAATATAGTCATATATTCTCTTTATTTTTCAAGTAACATAAGAGCATATCTCAGCACTATCATATGTGTTGTCAATTGAAAGGGTCAGTTGTCTGCATAAAGTTCCTCTAAAATTGGGGATCCTAAAAAATTCATCATAAAAATATCCATTGTTTGCCCATCATAGTTTAAGTTTAATGGCCACTTAGGACATTCCGCATTAAGTAGCTCACTTTGTTCCTAGTATTGTAGTTTCCCATGACGTGGCTTGGTATTACAGTTTGGGAATTATTATAGCATAAACATGTCCAACTTATAACAAATGTTTATCTTCTCTTTACACCTCTACAACATGTACTGATTGTGTCCCTTAATTAGTAAATTCATTATGCTACTTTCTTGATCCTAGTTAGATCACCATGAGAGATCGCGTCCCTTTATAGGTCGTTTCCTTTCTCATAAGGATCCTTAATAGGATCTCCGTCAAGACCAAGTGCACCTTTGGGGTTATCATTGCATCACGTATGCTCCTCATGTTTTCCTATATTTCATTAGAATCTAGGTACTTTCCGAGTCACAAGAACTGTGGCGAACTCATTATGAACATATGCAAACCTTCCATGGTTTTTTATAGTGTCTCGCTGGGTTATAATATCTTTAGATACTCGGCTTCTAGAATTATTTACTATGCCATTGTCATGGGCGGGGAATTTACTATCCTCAATGTTCCCCATCCCTGAGTGGATAGGAGTTAATTTTGCTTTTTACACGGAGCATCATATTACCCATTAGAACCTTTAAAACCAATGCATGATTCAGACCCAACATTAATATGTCTTATAACACTACAATAGGTCTTTAGTGATGGGAAATTCGGTCGTTAAAACTCCAAATCCGGTTGTTATCAGTCACTTATGATGGGATAAAAACCGGTCATCGCCGATCGTTACTGCCTCTGTTGTTAAAGATAAACGAATGGATTTTGATCCCGTCGTAAAAAATCATTTAACAATGGCAAGGAATCCAGTCATTATAGCAAGATTAGCGAGGGAATTTTTCCATCGTTATATGTCGTCCCAGTCGTTAAAACCTTCACTAATGGTAACTAATTTTTAGTCGTTGTTAGTGTATGACGACTGAAATTCATTCGTTAATTGTATGTACTTTTAACGACATACTTTTTAAAAACCAAAATTTCTCTTTGCGAATGTGAACTTTTAAGTAATAGATATATTACACGCATTCGAAATCATACAAAGAATGAAGTCAATATTGACATAAAATATCTTTTTTAATTATAGATAGAGAACTAATCAAAGTAGCACTAATATTACATCCAAATTGCATGATCCATGTTTTCAATTCTTTAAAAAAATAAAAAAAAATTAAAGAGAAAGTAAAATAGTAGTTTGTACGGATGACTACTACAACTCCTAATAAAACATAATAGATTTTCCTTGTTCTTCAAAAATTCTAGCCACTTCAACTTGCTCGGAACTATCTTTATGGAAGATTCTTCAAACTTCAAGCCCTTTATCTGATCTGTTAAAAAATATTCATATTAGTTGAGTAAGAAAACAAGATTTAAGATTGATAAGTTGCTACAACACAGTAAAATGTAAAATCACGAAGCAAAGAGCATCTCAAAATACTATGAACAATCAATGCTTCTTACAACTACATTACTAAATCCACCTTTTTACACTTATATTTTCTATCATTCAGTACGCATATGTAATGAGAATGAACATTCACCATCTGAACTGAAGTCTTCTCTTTCCTATATCTATGAATGTCTGTAGAGTAGGCCAAGAGACACATATAAATTGTAGTATGAGCTGCCAGCAGCAGCCTGCGTACATGTACTATTTTTGCAATTCAATAAACTAGCAGACGATAGACAACTGAAGATCCTTTAAAACTCTCCTTTTGATTCAATGACAAAAGTGGATCCCAACCAGAATAACTAAAAGGGTCAATATTGGGCATTGAAGTAGGGCAATTAAAGGAAGTATCACCATCATTTATGCGTTGTAGCCTCGTATCACCATTATCCTTACTACCAATTTCCAAGAATTGAAAGATCTACAAATTTTATTGGGACTCAGTTCGTGTTCATCTTCAAAAGGGAAACACCAATGCAATAGAGATTAAGAAATCTTCATTCCAGAGTTTCTGATGTATTTAAGTGAGGCTGCTTCATCTTCTTAGTTACTTGAAGTAAATACATGCACTTCTCAAAGTGTATACTAGTCCATACATGTTTTCTCAACCCAGATCCTGAAATTTTATGATATTAGTGTTCCGTGCCTTTTTTATGACCTTTACTGAGTTGCATTCCTTCCATTATTTAGTGCATCAATACCTGCAACTAGTTTAAATTCCTACTGGATCAAATCAGTTACGTGGTATAGATTTGACAGAAAATTATGATTGGGCCGCATCCATATCTTATGTATGTTTTCCCCTCTATTTAGTGTATTAGTAATGATTACTTCTGATTTATCAAAGCTTTTTGTTGTTCTTAAGAACACTTAGTGAACAATATTAAGGGCAGAAGGTGGTCTGTCAAATGAAGAAAAATAGAGCTTCTGTAAACAAAGGTAGAGAAAAAGTTTCACTGTAAGTATTGATCAAAATATGACAAAAGAACAGAGCACTTTTACACTTCCTTCCATTTCCAATGAGTTGTCATGTGGGTTATTGTTCTTTTAGGAATTTTCTTTCATGCAATTAGAAGAAAATGAGTCCTCTTTTCATGACAACAGTTTTGTTCCCCCCTCCAATCCAATAAAATAACTCCTGAATATTAAGCTTTATCAGACTGTACCAGTTTTTGTATCACAGTATGGGGAGAGTTACACTAGCATTTAATGAACTCAATTTGGACGGTTAGTTCAGTATCTGTTGCTATGCTTGGCTAAGCATCACCACTGAATAATGCTGGGCAGAAAACTTGCTATACGGTCTTTGGCAATACAATTCAAGCACATTGGATACAAAGTAGAATAAATACCAATGCGACATGCTATTACACCAAACCAATATGGAATACATGCAAAGGTTTCAAGGGGAAGCAGATAGATGACACACAAAAATGACCGCAAATATATTGTACTGGTTCGTTATTGTACAGTAAAATTACTCAACAGTATGTAGGGTAGAACTATTCTTTCCTACAGATGCAAGAGCGACTGGGAGTAAAAATGGAGTAGCAGGAATGGAAAGGCAATAGAAATGACATTAAAATCTCAACGAAGGGAGTTTCATGAGTTTGCTCTTTAAGTTATCTCTACCTTAAGTAAGATTTTTTTTACACAAAATGTGGTCCAAAGAATTTGGTATAATTCCATCTTGAAGGTGCAACAATTTTTACTGGTTATTGAGTCTGTCATGAATAGCTTGTAGAACCCGTTTTGAGTTTTGATGACCCATTACTTTTCAATTTACACCTTCTGAAGTTCTCTTTTGCATTTTGTAGTCTCTCATTTGTCTACATTGCACCTAACTGTAACAGCTAATGAGATGTTTTGAGTATCTATATCACAGTCACTTAGGAGGGAAAGAGTTATACGTACTTTCAAGTAAAGTACTTAACAAGACGATGATACTATAATGTTTTTGGATGAATACTTTTGTTAGATTGGTGGCTTAACTTTTAATTTATGTAAAGTATCACTTGATTTTAATAACTTCATACACCCCTCCCTTCTCTTTCCGCAAAGAGCATTTCGTATTTTTCCTCCTTGATTTTTTGTTATTGCCTATTTTCTAGTGTAGTTTCTCAGAAACACTTTAATTTCTAAGTACATTTGCACCCTGCACATTAGTTCCACCCAGATGTTTAACTATTTTATTGTCACTAACATTCACATTGATCAACATTTTGCAAAAAGGATTTGGCTATCTGTGCAAGTAACGGCAACAGATCTGGACCTCAAATCTCAAATAATGTTATACGTTCAAACAATAAATCTAAGATGCACATATCTAATTGGATTTCAATATTAGAGTAACTGTACATGTTTCAAGGTCAGTACTTTATTTAACTAACAATAAAAGAATTCACTAAATTTATTTAAGGATATTCATCAGGTCATAGTTGGTAGAAAGCTTACGATCCTGTTCAATACTAATTTCAACTTGTACTTTGTTGATTTGAAGATGGTGCTGATGAAGGCTGATCAACCAGTAAGTTGATAATATGTACATACTTAGAATCTATGTCGTCCATAGGTATTTCTAGTGGTTGTACCACCCCCTAATCTAACCATGTGACTCTTGTTTTGAGGTCCAAAATGTCTTTCTACTATCTCGATATTCGTAAGAGATGGCTCAAATTGTACCAGTTCTTGTATCTCAGCTTATAAAATACAAGAAAAATTAAAATAATAAAATACATCAAAATAAAATGAAGCATGTAAAATGTAGTTCATCAATAAGCATACATATTTTTCACCAGCTTCAGGTTCTACAAGCGTGTTATTTTTCTTGTGAGTCTCAAAGAAGATAGTCGCCATATTCGGTGGATTACCATCTTTGCGTCACTTCACATTTAAATTAACAAGTCAAACAAAGATGAAATTTTTTATAGGATTGCACTGTGCACTTACCAGTTCGTAAATGATTTCTCTAATCGGCTTGCTACTCGTGCGATGAGGCATTCTTAACTTAGACCTATTGATCAAGTTTCTAATACTTGTTTCCTATATTAAGAACAAACCATTGAAATCATGAGATATTACTTACAATAATAATAAGTTAAAAGTAGTTATGAAATCTTACTTAAAATTTATCACTTACAAATTTTTCTTGACCAACCATTCCCAATCACTCTTGTCTACCTCATCCGGGACATCTTTTAGTGCTTCATGCAATGGCTTAAACTTCACATACCTGTGCAATGATCCTTCCAATTGGCCTATAACTTTCTCATATGATTTAACACATGATCTCTTTGATGATTCATGTCATCACTGTCAAATTTGTCCTAAATGTTTTGCAAAATAATTAATCAAAAAAGTAAAAAAATTTCACGTAAACTAAAGATAGTTTTTTCTGTTTCAAACAAAATGTGTATGTTTTCAGTTATATTTCTTAAGACCTAGGATCTTTAGCATTCACAAAGATTCATAAGTAAAGCATTTTCTAAATTACGTAGAGTTTAGAGACTGATCACCCCTATTTCCATTGAGAACCAAACCTAAGGAACTGATCACAACTGGTTCTTCAAGACTTTGGCAAATCATCAAAACACAAGATACCATAACATATCAATTTCCCCCTTTTTTAATGATAACAAACCCAAAATTGATATTCCTCTTGAGAACCATATTCCTCACATGTTCCTCTACGGATCAGACACATAATCAATATGCTATCAGCAACATTCCCCTTGCGAAGCAGAGCTATCTTTTATGCATAACACAACATATCAATTCGATTATATTCCTTCCCATGTTGACACTTATATAACTTCCCCCTTTTGGAATCACTGAAAAGAATAATAGAAGAAGCATAACCAAAAAAAAGTTCAGCAATAGTAGCCCATGCCACATGGGAAACACAACATAAACAATAACAAGAACAATAAGTGAATGTCATTGCACAAAATACAGTCATTGCCCAGAGAGAGTAATTATAACAACAACAACAAGATAGTAGTTTTAACAATAAAGAATATGACAATTTAAACAACTAAGTACCAATGTCATAAAAAATAGGGATCAAAAGAAGATAGAAATTTGAGGGAATTTGGAAGGAGTGAAAAATATGGATGATTGGACAGGAAGAAAAGTAAGGGGCAAAGGCCTTGATAAACTTGTCCATTCGTTAATTCACTCTCCTTTGATTAATGATCATCTCCTCTCTCAGTTCCTCTACCTATTTCCTCAATCTTTGATTCTCACCCTTTAACTTAGCATTCTATTCTGCCAATAGTTCACGGGGACTTGGTTCTCTTTCTATCTGAGCAGACTGAACCATGAATCAGATCACCAAGAATCTCCCTAAGATTCTCTTAATTGAGAACAAGCTCAATATCATGCACACATAGCATCAGAGTCTCACATTCAATATAGAATGTTGGCCCAAGTTCAGGTGAAGTTTTGAAGAATGACAAATAAACTCAGTCATGGACCAGGTCCATCATATGAGGCACAATGTTTATCAACCTATACATGTGAGATGCATGTGAAGGAGATAAGTCTTAGTGATCAAGCATCAATATCTCCTGAACTGATCGAAAATATTGCATATTGGATAAGGAGTGAAAGTCTCCTTATGAGAAGAGAACACAATCCGGATAAAGGATAGGGTTGGAGTTTGTGTTGTTCAAGGACTCAACTTCGATGGAAGATCAGCAATTGAGTCTTAATCAAACTCTAATTACCAACTTATTAAATAACAGTTATTGTTCTCTTTTACAGGTATTGCACAAACGCATAAGTTAAAATAAATTGAGAGCAAAAGAGCGAGGCAATTTTGCAAGCAATTTATGTGAGATTCAAGTGTGCATTCCTGAAGCTACTTGGACAAAATAGAAGAACCAATTCCATTGTGTCTTTCTTTTATTCTAGTTCAATTGTAGTAGGTGATTTAAACTTGTACCTTTCAGCTTTCATAGAAGCAATTATATTAGGTACTTTGAGTATTCAAGTTAGAGTTAACTTGAAGTTATCGCAACAGCTGAGGTTGTGTGCCACAATGGGATTAGAGTTTAATCATTAGGTTTACAAGAGTTTTGTAAATGTTGTTTTGGCTCAGTGATTTTGGTGGAAGTTTGGAAAAATCCTACTGAGTAGTAGGTCGCCTTTTGAGCCAGGTGTTTTCCATATAAAAATCTCAGTGTTCTTTATTTTATGTACTTTTAATTCTGCAAACAGTAGTAGAAAGTATACCTAGAAGAACCAGGTTCTTCTAGAGCGAAAATTGGGTACCACACAAATCACCCCCCCCCCCCCCCCCCCCGTGTGGTATTGACGTTTAGAACATCAATTGGTATCAGTGCGGGTTATCCTTGAAGAGGCTAAAACCTTAGGAAAAGATCAACATGAGTGCACCACCTAGGAACTAGGAAGGGCAGTCCACGTCTAGGCCTTCACTTTTTAATGATCAGTACTATTCTTTGTGGAAGAACAGGATGAGGGATCACATCATAGGAGAAGACTATGAACTCTGGGACATATTCACTGATGGTCCTCTAGCAACTACAAAGAAGAATGTTGAAAGAGAGGATGTGACAAAGACAAGAGCTGACTGCACTGCTGAAGACCTGAATAAGTGGGAGAAAAATGCTAAGGCCAAGAAATGGCTTGTGTGTGGACTAGGTCCAGATGAGTACAATAGAATTCAAAGTTGTACCACTGCTAAGAAAATTTAGGACACTCTGCAAGTGGCTCATGAAGGAACACCTCAAGTGAAGAGGTCCAGAGTAACACTGCTGTATTCTCAATATGAGAACTTTACTATGAAGGAAGGAGAAACTATCCAATAGATGTATACTAGGTTTACTACACTGACAAATGAATTTAAATCTCTTGGAAGAATTATCCTTGAAGAAGACAAGGTTGAGAAAATCTTGACAAGGGTTCTACCAGTTTCGTGGAAAAGCAAAATCACTACTATTCAGGAATCTAAGAATATTGCTACCCTCAAGCTAGATGAACTGATTGGAAACCTTACTGATTATGAACTAAGAAAGCAAACTATGAAGATGGATACACCCAAGAAGGAGAGAAGTCTAGCTCTCAGAATTGTTGAAGGTTCAGATCTGGAGGATGATGAGATGGCTATGATCACTAGAGATTTCAAAAAGTACCTGATAAGAGGAAAGGGTTCTTCAAGAGGTACAACCTTCAAAAAGCCAAAGGCTCCTGAGAAACAGACCAATGAGGGTCGCTACAAGTGTGGTAAGACTGATCACATGATCAAGAACCGCCCTCAATGGGAAATTAAGTGGAAGAAAGAAAGGGCCGAACGAAGGAACAAGAAGAAGGAATAGGTTCAACCAAAAAGGAACAAAGGATCAACAAAGGCTATGCTTGTTGCCTGGGGAGAAACATCAGATGAGGACTCAGAAGGTAAAGTTGAAGAAGAATAGGCTCTTACGTCTATTAGAGAATCAGATGATGAACAAGAGATAAGTATTCTTCATCTCAAAGACAAGATTAAATTTCTACCTAAAGAAAGGTTATCTGAGTTGTTACTAGACTTCATTGATGAGTCTAAAATAATCAACAATGAAAAGGAAGATCTGTCTAGGGAATGTGTGATCCTAAAAGCAAAATGCAAAAGTCTAGAGTCTAGGGCTAATGGGAGTGATTGCAAAAATGCTGAATTGAAGAACCAGGTTCTTGAAATTGACACTAGTGTCCTAGAACTTAGGTCTGAAAACCTAAAACTGAAACTAGGAACAGGAAAGAAGAAAGCTGATCTCACCTATCTCACTCTAGAGGAAAACTTACGAAAAATGAAGGATGAATTGTACAAGAAGGATGAATTGTACAATAAGGATAAATTGATTAAAGTCTTAAGAGAAGATCTAGGAAAGGTGAAATATGAACTAGACAGAACTTGTAAATGGAACAAGGCTTCTGATGCACTTTTTTGGTTGCAAGAGCATCACAACAGCAATAAAAGATGACTTGGCTATGGGACTCAAGCAACAAAATGGGACCCTAAAAGCAAGTACCTCACACTTCTTGGAAATAAGATCTGCACCCACTGTGGCAAGACTGGTCATTACAAAAATGAATGCAATGCAAAAGAAAAGGCCAATCAAAAGAACAAATATTTTGTTCTAGAAAAGAGCAAGCTACCTGGGCGGGCTAGAAGAAATCTTATTTATCCCTTTGCCCATAGAAAGGGATCCAAACTAGTTTGGGTTCCTAAGACTAACCCCTGCTTTCTTTTGTAGGTCCAAGTGAAAGGAAGCAACCAAATATGGTATATGGATGGTGGCTGCTCAAAACATATGACTGGGAGCAAGGAGCAGTTCCTTTCACTTGAGAACTTAAAAAGAGGCAATGTCTCCTTTGGTAATGGAAAGAAAGGTGAGATCATTGGGTTTGGAAAGGTAGGTAAGACAGACTCTCATTCCATAGAGAATGTATACTTGATAGATGACTTGAAATATAGACTAATAAGTGTGTCACAATTGTGTGACAGAGGCAATCTTATAACTTTCACCTCTACTAAGTGCTTTGTGATTAACCTTACCACTGACAAGATTATTTTGCAGGGAAAAAGAGTTAACAATATTTACATTGTAGATTTGCCCACTCTGTCATAAAATGAACTTACTTGCCTAAGTGTGTTGGTTAATGATCCCCTCCTATGGCACAAAAGACTTGGTCATGCAAGTCTGAATCAGCTAAACAAATTAGTTTCCAAGGACTTGGTGATAGGGTTACACAACATAAAATTCAAGGAAGACAAAGTTTGTGAGGCATGTGCAAGGGGAAGCAGGTAAGATCATCCTTCAAAACCAAGAAAATGGTAAGCACGTCCAAGTCATTGGAACTGGTTCATATGGATCTCTGTGGTCCAATGAGAATACTAAGCAAAGGTGGTAAAAGAAATGTGATGGTGCTTGTTGATGATTACTCTAGGTTTACTTGGACATTGTTTTTAACATCTAAAGATGAAGTATTTAACATATTTACTTCTTTTGTTAGAAAAACTCAGAAACAACTAGGTAATCAACTTGCATCAATTAGGTCTGATCATGGAACTAAATTTGATAATGCTAAGTTTGCTGAATTTTTGCATGCTACATCATAAATAGTTTCATGACTAGACCTCTTGTTAAGAAGATTCCCTATGAGTCACTTAAAGGGAGAAAGCTAAATATATCCCATCTTAGGGCATTTATATGCAAGTGCTATGTGCACAATAATGGAAAAGACTCCCTAGGTAAGTTTGATCCCAGAAGTTATGAGGGAGTATTCTTGGGATATTCTTCACATAGAAAAGCATATAAAGTGTTTAACAAAAGAACTTTGTGTGTAGAAGAAAGTGTGCATGTAGTATTTGATGAAACTAACATTCTTTCTGAGAGACAGGAACATGAAGATGAAGCCATTGGATTGGTAAAGGACTTGACTGAAGCATCAACTCAGGTCAAAGTGGCACCAATAGAAGGAACAGGTGATGGAACAGGTTCTTCCATACAAGGCAACTTAACAGGGGGAACTAATCAAATAGGAATTGAAGTAAATCCCTTAAAGGCACCTATTCATGACCCTGTTCCTCAGCAACAGAACATGGGAGAAACATCTAGCAGAAACCAGTTGGTTGTGAAACCTCACAAGTATCAAATTTCTCATCCCATTGAGAACATTATCACTGATCCAACATCTGGAGTTAAAACTAGATCACAATTAAAGAATCTGTGTGTTTTTGATACTTTTCTATCTATCATTGAACCTAAAAATGTTATTGAGGCTTTGCAGGATGTAGATTGGGTGAATGCAATACAGGATGAACTCAACCAGTTTGAAAGAAGTCAAGGTTGGCATCTAGTTCCAAGACCCAAGGACAGATCAATCATTGGTACAAAATGGGTCTTCAGAAACAAACTTCATGAAGATGGAACAATTACAAGAAACAAGGCCAGATTGGTGGTCCAAGGTTATAGCCAAGAGAAGGGCATAAACTATGATGAGACTTTTACTCCAGTTGCAAGACTAGAGGCAATCAGACTTCTTATAGCCTTTGCAGCACACATGGAATTCACTCTTCATTAAATGGATGTTAAAAGTGCCTTCCTAAATGGTTACCCGAAAGAAGAAGTGTTTGTAAAACAACCTCCAGGGTTTGAAAGCAAGGATTGCCCTGAGCGTGTGTACAAGTTAGAAAAGGCTCTCTATGGACTCAAGCAGGCCCCAAGAGCATGGTATGAAAGATTGTCCAAATTCCTGCTGGAGCATGGGTACAAAAGAGGTAAAATTAATAGTACCTTATTCTTAAGGGAAAAAGATAAGGATCTCCTTGTTGTACAAATATATGTTGATGACATAATCTTTGGGGCCACCACTGATAAGCTAAGTAAGGACTTTGCAAAATTAATGGGGAGTGAGTTTGAAATGAGCATGATGGGTGAGCTTAACTTCTTCTTAGGCTTGCAAATCAAACAAAGTCCAAATGGAACAATGATCCATCAGCAGAAGTATACAAAAAAGCTAATCAAAAAGTTTAAAATAGAGGAATCTAAAGAAATAGACGCACCTATTACAACTGCAACTAAATTAGATGTTGATGAATCTGGTTCATCAGTTGATCAAAAATTGTATAGGGGTATGATTGGTTCACTCCTGTATCTTACTGCCAGCAGACCTGACATTATTTTCAGTGTAGGGCTTTTGTGCTCATTTTCAGGAAAATCCAAAAGAGTATTACTTGACTGCTGTCAAGAGGATACTAAGATATCTAAAAGGCACCACTGATCTGTGTCTTTGGTATCCCAAAGGTGGCAATTTCAATTTTGTTGGATATGCTGATGCTGATTATGCAGGTTGCCTAAAATCTAGCGATGCCTAATAATTACTAAGAGAGTGGAATTACACTTTGATTAGACCTCTAATTGACCTCTAAAAAAGCTATCGTTACTGCACCTATGACTAATTGCCTTTAAATACACACCACACCTCTTCTTCATAATGCCATAACCGTCAAAATTTTTATCTACAGTTCTAATTGATTTTCCTCTCTAGAAATCCCAAATCGCCTTTCTTCTCAGAAATTTCCAAAACCATTCCATAAATGAAGAACCATGTCTAACCCCCAAGACAATCCTGGCACTCCCCCACCAGCATCCCCCTCTAAAACATCCTCATCTACTCCTCCTAGTGAATCCCCAAAACCTAGGTTTCGTAGGCAGAAAATGTTGGCTAGAAAAACTGTAGCATCTGGAGCCCTAAGGAAAGTTCAAAATAAGACATCAAAGGCTAGCCAAAAGAAAGAAAGCCCTGCTCACGAATCTGACTCCAACTCTAAGTTTGAAGCTTTTATTTCTGCCAGTGAAGGTGAAGAACATGGGTCTTCTGACATTGAGAAAATTCAAGAAACCCCTGGTGAGGTAAGTTCTTATGTGGTATTTTCTACTGTGGTTGAAAGTACTGAAAATAGGTTTGTTCTAGTTGGTACTATTAAAGATGTAAATGTGGCTGAATCAAGTAGGAGTGGAGGTAAAAAGAAAGGAAAAAAGAGAGAGGGTGGGAGAAAGTGGTGATGAGAGGGAAATGGGAAGGAAAAGGTTCTTGCTATCTGTGGGAGTGTTAAAGAAAATGGCATCAAGTCAGGGTGAAGTGGTTCTGGGGAGGAGGCAGAAGGCTTGTTCATCTAAGCAAGCAACAAGAAGAACATGTTTCATCAGCTAAGGAAACCCTGGCTGACCTTCTGAAAAGGGTTGGGGCTAGCTATGATCCAAAGAAGCGCAAACCTTCTTCACAAAAGGCTCAAAATGCTTCTAAGCCATTTAAGAAAAGCAAAACTTCATCCCCAAAACCTACTTTCCCTTCAGTGCCTAAGGGAAGAGCTACTAGAAGCAGGGTCAAACAAAGTGAAGCAGAGTTATAGAAAGCTCTGGAAGAAAGAAGGAAGAACAAGAAGAAGGAAAAGGGAAAAGCCAAGGTTGTAGAAAGCTCAGAGGTAGCAGAAGAAGAAGAGATGGAACTGGTCCATCAAGAAAGGGGAACACATGAAGAGGTTCCTACACCCAAGTCTAAAAGGTCCAAAAATTCTTCAAAGAAGTCTTCCTCTGTACTTGTACCTACTGAATCCTCTATAGCCAAAAAATCAAGATCTGCAGTGAAAGGCAAGCAGGTGAAAATTACTGAGGAAGATGAAGAATGGAGTGGTGAAGAAGAAGAGGAATCTGAGAAAGAACAAGACCGGTTTTCCATCTTTAGCAGAAGAAATTTTTTGAAAGGTAGGCGGCTGAGAGACCTAGATGAACCAGGAATGAGGAGATTGGTGGATGCTCTTACTGCACAAGGGTGGAAGGACATGGTCCTTACAATGGATGGAAGGCTGGCCAGGAAAGAACTGATTAAGTTTATGGCAAATGCCACTGTGAAGAATTGGGTAGTCACTAGCATGGTAGAAGGAGTAAAAGTGGAGTTTGATGCACTCAAACTGGGTGAGATTCTGGACATACCTAGTTAAGGGTATGATGATTATACAAGGCAAAGGTGGCCATGTCTAGATTCTCCCCCTACTGCTCTTCAAATCACTAGGAATTTTTGTGATGCTAAACTGCTAAAGATGTGCCTGAAGCCAGGTTTGTGTAGAAAAGTGAGATGAGGCCTGAGCACAAGGTCTTGTTTGAGTTTTTCAACAAGTGTCTACTGCCCAGACAGGAGAGAAGATACAATGCCAACTACATGGACCTGGTTCTTATGGAGTGCCTTGTAAGAGGAATGCAGATCAATTGGCTTGCTTTTATTGTCAAAATACTAGACATGGTCATCAATGGCTCTAAGGCTCTTGCCATTCCATATGAGTTCATATTGACTACTGTTCTGGACAGGATGAATGTGCCTTTGAAGAAATGGGAGATGGCATCAATCAAGGAACATTTTGGCGTCAAGACTCTTCTAGCTTGTGACTATCCAGTCAATGCCAATCCAGTTGAGCCTGGTACATCTCTGAAGACACCCATCAACAACAAGGTTAGGGCCTTGGTTCAGGAGTGTGGAACTAAGGATGATGAAATTGCTAGGCTCAAGGCATGTGTGGCTGAATTGAAGATTGAGAGAGATGGCCTTAAAACTGAGCTAGCAAAAGAAAAGGAGAAGAGTGATGGAATGCTTCAAAATATACTAAACCTTCTCCAATCTCAACCATCTAGTTCTTCCAAGCACTAGGCCTTCCAGCGCTTGTCTTTCGATCCAGTTTAGTAACCCCCAATGAACCCACTAACCTGATTTAGGGATATTTCAATTGTTTGCTCATGTTTTGGAAGTTTTTTCTTTCTTTTGTGGTTTGTTTGTGGAAACATATCCTTATCAATGACAACTGTTGTTTCTCTTGTTTTTTGCAGAATCTGATCTTAATAGTTTAACTATGTCTGTTGATTATTGATAATTTGAATCATGTTTTCACTTGCAGTTGCCTCAGTGCCATGAGTAATTATTAAAATCTGGGATTCACATTGTGTATGCAACTTTTCGATGATGCCAAAAGGGGGAAGAGATATTGTGCTTTACTCTTTATTATGAATAATATGATATTTATAACATAATTAAATCTGGTCCTTGATGATAAGTTAAACTTCTAAGTTAAGTGTTGATGGGTAAGCTGAGTTCTTACAGATTCTTTGATCAGTCACCGCACAAGAGTTTGTCATCATCAAAAAGGGGGAATTTGTTGGCCCAAGTTCAGGTGAAGTTTTGAAAAATGACAAATGAACTAGTTATGGACTAGGTCCATCATGTGAGGCACAGTTTTTATCAACCTATACATGTGAGATGCACGTGAAGGATATAAGTCTCAGTGATCAAGCAGCAATATCTCCTGAACTGATCGAAAAGGTTGCATATTGGATAAGGAGTGAAAGTCTCCTTATGAGAAGAGAACACAATCCAAATAAAGGATAGGGTTGGAGTTTGTGTTGTTCAAGGACTCAACTTCGATGGAAGATCAGTAAATGAGTCTTAATCAAACTCTTATTACTAACTCATTAAATAACAGTGCTTGTTCTCTTTTACAGGTATTGCACAAACGCGAAAGTTAAACTAAATTGAGAGCAAAAGAGAGAGGCAATTTTTCAAGCAATTTATGTGAGATTCAAGTGTGCATTCCTAAAGCTACTTGGACAAGATAGAAGAACCAATTCCATTGTGTTTTTCTTTTATTCTAGTTCAATTGTAGTAGGTGATTTAAACTTGTACCTTTCAGCTTTCATAGAAGCAATTGTATTAGGTACTTTGAGTATTCAAGTTGTAGTTAACTTGAAGTTGTCGCAACAGCTGAGGCTGTGTGACATAATGGGATTAGAGTTTAATCCTTAGGTTTACAAGAGTTTTGTAAATACTGTTTTAGCTCAGTTATTTTAGTGGAAGTTTGGAAAATTGTATGGAGTAGTAGGTCGTGGTTTTTTCACCTTTTGAGCCAGGTGTTTTCCATGTAAAAATCTCAGTGTTCTTTATTTTATGTACTTTGAATTCCGCAAACAGTAGTAGAAAGTACACCTAGAAGAACCAGGTTCTTCTAGAGGGAAAATTGGGTACCACACAAATTACCCCCCTCTTGTGTGGTATTGACGTTTAGAATATCATAGAAGGTTTTTACTTCTTCTTCAAAAACGTTAGTACTTGGAGGAACAAAAAGGTGATTCTGTTTTTTGAACTCAACAATGTCAAGAAGTTCCTCCATTTTGCAATAATATCAAAGTCAACACTTTGCCTAACATCACTTTTTGAGACTTCAGAGTCTTCTACCTCTCCAAACCCGATAACTCAACCTTTTGCTTATGTAATGAACCAGGTTCCTCACTCACACTACCCTTTCTTTCCCTGAGCAGCCTTTCTCCCTCTTCTTCTTCTAAGTATGTTCACCCTTATCATCTGCTGCATCTTTTACATCCAACTTTCGTTTCTTCATTCTTTTTTTAATTTTTCTCACAAGTGAAGATTTTTCCACTTCATACTCTTTTCCACAATCACCACATTAGCATGTCATACCACTTTATTATTAATCAGCCTCCTTTTCATCAATCCTTTTTACTGAATTAGAGGTTCATCTAAGCATAAAATCCAAGAGAATAAGATCATGATTAGAATTAATATCCTAAGAATGATTTGAGGGACCAGGTCTATCATTCATTTCCCCCTTTTCCAGCACATTCTCCGATTCCTCCATCCTTCAAGGCTTTTACAAACCCAACAACAATTTCAGCCTCACTCTCTAAAATATTGGATCTACCTCGTTCTTTTTCCGTTAAATTCCCATTAAAAAACTACCAAAGGCTTTTTGGGTTTCGATTCAGATGGAGTTAGGATTTTGAAGGTGATAGAGGTGGTTTCACTTCTGTCATATTTGGAGAGAAGGATTCTTTTTTAGATAAGGTTGATTTAGTTTTGAAGAAAATAATCGGTTTTGGTTGGGTATGAAAGAAGGAAATGGTTTTTCGGGGCAACAGGTTAGTTCACAAAAGGTTTAACATTTCGGAATTCAAAAATTTGGAGAGAGATGGAAATAAATTAATGACAGTATATTCCAGCAGTTTAAAATTTCATATAAGTATTTAAAAGACTACTAACATAAGTTAGAGGAACTAGGTTCCTTAACGATTTTTGAAAATTTGAGCAAAACTTCCCAAAAGGGCAATGTCACTCTTACTTGTTTTGTCCTGAAATTGCCATGTATATATACCAGTAACAATATAGATTTGAGTTAGATGTTACCAAAAAACACTTTTTAGCATTGTACCTTTCCTTCTTAACATAGCCAATCATCAAGGGACCGGGTCCTTAGTTAAGCTTGATCAACCCTAACTACAGACGATTTCTTTAAAAGTGTTCACTGCTCTGCATCTTCGTGAAGAAGTCTTCTACCTCGCCCTCCGTCTTCCAGAATTTCATACAAATCAAAACCTCTTCAACATTGTCCCTCAAAAAAGTGATGACGCACATCAATGTGCTTTACTCTCTTGTGTTGTACCGGGTTCAAGCTGTAAATACACCAAAGTTTAAAGATGTCGCTTGATCTGTAGTAGTTGAGCACAACAAGAAGCAGCAATCATGTATTCAGCTTCACTAGTAGAAAGAGCCACAAAGTTTGTTTCTTTGTATCCCATGAGATCAAGCATGACCCTAGAAAATGTGTCGTTCTGGATGTGCTCTTTTTATCTACCAGATAATCAACATAATCAACATCAGCATATCCGGCAAAGTCAAAAGTATCTCCTGAAAAATAGATGAGGACTAGGTCCCATTTCCCTTAGGATACCTCAAAATTCCTTTGGCAACCTTCAAGTGAAAGTTTTTTGGGCCAGGTTCCAATAAATGTTCTGTATGAAGGCCTAGGGACCAGGCGCCACACTTGGTTCCTCTCAACTGATGGACTTCTCCTTGCATAGCAGCTATCCAGTTAGCATTTTTCAATGCTTATTTCATGTTCTTAGGCTCGATTTGAGACAAGAACACTGAGAGGGAAAACATGTTCCTTGCCTTAGAACTAGGTGGAATACCAGAGTCTAAGGGTGTGATTATATTTTGAAGGGATGTGAACTCTTTTGCATCTAGTTGGATACTTGAACTTCAGAATTTGAAGGACTAGGTTTATCCTTATGTGAATCATCATTGAAATCAACAGAATTATGACTTCCACTCTTTTGTTCTGCATAAGAAGTACCTAATGCAACATCAACAACCCTATGTTCAGCTTTAGTAGAGGTGATATAGGGACCAGGTTCCTCTATGCCTTTTGGAGATTCTGCAGCATCTCCTTAATCTCTTTGCTTGACTTTACACATCAAATCATCTTTCCATTTGCAATATCGATAGCTTCATCAGGAGTATTTGTAAATTCTCCATCTTTATATTCTTTGTTATGTGCCATTTGCCACTATTGTTGAGAACAAAACACTTTGCATCCAAAGGCTCCCGGGTAAGTCAGTGTTAGTTTTCTCCCATTGAGTAGTTCATAGAGAGACTTCTCAAGAAGGGATTTGATCATGCATTTGTTAATCAAGTAGCAAAAAGTGTTGAATTCTTCACCCACGAACCAGGTCCTCCATAACTGACTTGTTCAGCAAACAAAAACTCGCATGCTCCAGTCGTCTATGCCATAATGCTACACCATCATCACTGACACTTAACCATGTTATATCACCACCATTTAGTGAATCAGGGTCTGCAACATAGATATTCTTGAATCTCTTGTCTATCAATACCATTTCACAAATTTTAAGATTGGTGAAAGTGCAAGATTTAGACAAGAACTTCACTTTATTTTTCCTTATTACAGATTTGAGACACACTCAACAAGCTATATTTTAAGCCATTCGCACAGTACATATTTTTAATTGCATTAGAGAGTGTTTTTTCAATTTTACCAACACCAAGAATATAACCTTCTTGTCAATTAAAGGATACACTCCCACCTTGGAAGGCCTAGAACTAGAGCAAATCATTCATTCTTCTAATTTTATGCTTAGAGCAGCCACTAACCATGTACCAGTTTTTTACTGCTACCTCTCACTTCAGCCTGCATACTAAATCAATGATTAGACTTAGGAACCCAAGCCAGCTTGGGTGACTTATAATGATAGAACGAGCGGATCAAACTTCTTTTTGCCTATGCAGGCAACACATATTTTCTTTTCAGGGAACCAAGTTCCTCATCAGTAGGCCTCTTTTCAACAAAAATTTTGTTTTTCTATAAAGACTAAATTTTAGTTTTACAAGAGTCCTTGTAATGACCCGTTTGACCACAGTGAGTGCACAACCAATTATCAGCCACAATTATATATTTGCTATGGTGATTATAGGAGGTTTTAGCCCTTTGGAGCCTGATTCCTTGCTTGTTTCCACCATTACTCTTGTACATAGACGTTATTACATCAAAGGACCAGGTACAATTAAGTGACTTATCAAGATCATTTTAACCCTTTTCAAATCCTCCTGAAGTTGTCTATTCTTTTCAAGCTCAATAACAAGACTTGTTTTAACTTTCTTAAGCTCACTCTCAACCTCAAGTTGAGCCTCACTAGCCACTTCTTTACCCTTAGTGTTGTCCATCCATTTCTTCGTTTGGCTTTTCAACAAGTTATTTTCTCTAGTTAATTCGTCCACTTGTTCCTTCAAACCTACAATGGAAACTACCATATTATCCCTCTCTTTTTCTATGTCACCAATTTCTTCTATTAAAGCATTTTTCTCATCAATGAGGTTATGATAGGCATCAATCAACACATTTTCTATGGACATCAATTTTTTCTTAGAGTAAGTTTTCAAATTTCTTTGAACATCAAGAAAACTTACCTTATCTTCCTCCTTGTCCTCATCACCATTAGATTTGGCCATGAGTGCAAAGATTGACTTATATTCTAAAGATCCATTGTTAGCAACCATCATAGATGTATCTCCTTGGTCATCTTCACCTTCGGATTCATCGGAGGAATTTCCCCAGTCAGCCAATGCTTGTTTCACCATGTTGTCAGCGACACCTCATCTTTTGATGTTCTTGTCAAGGACCTGGTTCCTCTTGGCCACCTTATTAATGTTAGTTTTATAATGATCCTACTTAAAAAGAGGACAATCTTTAATAAAGTTTCCAGACTTTCCACACTTATGGCAGAAATCACTTTCTTTGAAATTCCTGCTGGAACTTCCTTTCTTTGGAATCCCACCATTTTTTCGAATCATCTTTTAGAATTTTTGAGTGAGATACTCCATGTCGGATTTATCACTGCTTAAGTCTTTGTTGGCAGCCTTGAGAACCAGCTTCTTCTCCTTCTTGGCTCCATTCTTGCAAGAACCTTCTTTCTCTTTATCTCATAAGTTTTCAGATTTTCAATGAGTTCATCAATGGTAAGCTTCTACATGTCCTTGGCTTCAGTGATAGTATTCACTTTCCTTTCCCAAGAACCTGGTAAAACACTGAATATTTTTCGGACCAGCTTGTTTCTTGAGATGACTTCACCAAGGTAGTAAGGCTCATTGATAATGGAGGTGAAACGTGTGTGTATATCTTGAATAGACTCATCCTCTTTCATCTTTAAAAACTCATAATCAATAGTAAGCATATCAATTTTGGACTGCTTAACATGAGTAGTTCCATTATGGGCAGTTTAAAGAGCTTACCAAATCTCCTTAGCAGACTGACAAGAGGAGATGGGGTTGTACTCATCTGGTCCGCTACCACAAACAAGAATCTTTTTTGCCGTGAAATTCTTCTCATAGCCTTTCTATCAGCATCATTTCACTCTTTTCTCGTTTTTGGGACTGTAGTTGTTCCCTCACCAACAATTTCCATGGGAACAAAAAGGTCCATCACATATTACATCCCACAGCTCTGAGTTCTCAGCCATAATGAATTCATGCATTCTTGTTTTCCACCAACCATAGTATTGGTCGTTGAATCTTGGTGGTCTGTATGTTGATTGTCCTTCCTCGAAGTTTGGTGGAGCAGCCATGTAGATCATTTTTAGATGTTAATCTTTTATAAAGAACCTGCTCTGATACCAATTGATAGAAACTAAGCGTCCACTAAACTGTATAGAGAACCAGGTTCTCTATCAGTTCCCACAGTAAACAACAGACTACAAAACCAAAAAAATAGAGAACTAGGTTCTCTATCTTTTCTCACAATAAATCAGTAGTAGATAAAGAACACATGATATTTACGTGAAAAACTCCATGCTTAAGGGATAAAAAACCATGACCTACCCTAATAGGATTTCAACCCCACTAAACCGAGCAAACTTTATATTATAACCTATGCAACCTAGGAATTAACCTCTTAATCCCCCACTAACTTGTGATACTCTATTACAAGCCACTTTGTAATAAATCTATTACAAAGACTTTGGTATCTCTCACTAACTTGTAACACACCAATTACAAGACACTTGTTATACCTCTATTACAAAGACTTTTAGCTCGATTAACTCTAGCCAAGACACAAACACAATAGTTTATGATTTACAAAGGTTTCCTACACAATACTTCTAACTAAGCTAAGTAGGAATTACAAGTGAAGAACAAAATAACAAAGACCCAACAAACCTGAGGACTTAAGATATCTTCAATCTTTGGATATGGTCCTTGAGCTTGCAGTAGATTTGTTCTTGAGAGATGTGTTGGCTAGCACTTGAAAGAATATTGTCTTTTGATTTGCAATTATTGGGGAGATGGTCCCTTGCCTCATGTTGATAATATGTGTGTGATGTCATCAAGGATGATGCAATAAAATGCTCTTTAGTTTGTCCTTAGCAAGCTACAACTGTGCTACTTTACTACTGCCAGACAACACAATACAGTAGCTTTTACAGCTGTAGAGTTCATACAGCAGCCAAGGGAACTGATCCCTATATGTTCCCTCATTTGTTCTCTTTGCTGATTTTATTGAGAATTAAACCAGACATCTGACTAGTTACCTTGAACGCAAGAAAACTAATTGTATTATGTTCCTTATCTGGTTTTGTCATGAAGTTTATCAAATCATCAAAACAAAAGACGCATAACTTGTCAGTTATTAAGGACATGTATGATTGAGTAAAGACCCGAGTAAGGATGATGGGTGGGGACTCGGACCATTTTCTGGCCATGATAGGGTTGCATCAGGGGTCGACACTCAAACCTTTTTTGTTTGCCCTATTGATAGACGTACTGACGCGCCACATCTAAGGTGAGGTGCCGTGGTGCATGCTATTTGCAGATGATATTGTACTGATTGATGAGACGCGATATGGTGTGAATACGAAGTTAGAGGTATGGAGGCAGACCCTAGAGTATAAAGGTTTCAACTTGAGCAGGACTGAGACATAATACTTGGAGTGTAAGTTCAGTGGTGAGACTCATGGAGGGGAAGGGGAGATGAGGCTGGACTCGCAAGTCATCCCTATGAGAAAAAGTTTTAATTACCTTGGGTTTACTATTAAGGGGGATGGGGAGATTGATGAAGATGTTACACATCGTATTGGGGTGGGATAGATAAAATGGAGACTTGTTTTCAATGTTTTGTGTGACAAGAAGATGCCACTGAAACCTTAAAGATAAGTTCTATAGAGTGTTGGTCATACCGACTATGTTGTATGAGGTTGAGTGTTGGCCAGTCAAGATCGCTCATGTCTAGAAGATGAAGGTATGATAGATAAGGATGTTGATATGGACGTGCGGGTACACCAGGTTAGATAGGATTATAAATGGGGTTATTCATGATAAGGTGGGTGTGGCTCCTATTGAAGACAAGATACGAGAAGCGCGACTTAAGTGGTTTGATCATGTGAGAAGGAAGAGCACAGACGCCCGGATGATGAGGTGTGAGAGGTTGACATTGGAGGACCTAGGGAGAGGTAAGGGTAGGCCGAAAGAAGTAGGGAGAGGTGATTAGGTAAGACATGGCGCATACATGACCTTTGACATGAATGTGTGGAGGTCGAGGATTAGGGTAGTAGGGTAGGTATTCTGGATTGTTCATAATAGTAATGTTGGTATAGAGTCTCACTTTCCGTTGGTAGTAGATTTTTATGATTAACCGTTGTTTTCTTTCATTGTTGATCACCTTACAATCTTGTTATTTTTATTATGCTTTTATATGGCTTTTGGTCTTGTCCCTTCTTGTTTATATTGTTATTAATGTGGTGCTTATGCTTTCCTGAGCCAAGGATCTATTGAAAATAGTCTTTCTATCCTCACAAAGTAGGGTTACGGTACAGACTACCCTCCCCAGATACCACGGTGTGGGATAATATTGAATTTTTTGTTGTTGTTAAAAGTACTTTTGAGTGTAAAATTACGTAAAAAGATAATACATATTAAGTCTACAAGTAGTATATTATTTAAAAGAGAAAAGGAATTTAAATATTTATTATAAAAAATTTAATTTTTCTTTTTATTTAATTGGAATTTAAAATATAAATTAAAAAATATATTAAACATAAAATATAAATTTAAAATACATATTAAAGATTATAATCTATATCATAGTTATTCAAAGCAATAATATTAGGTATCCGACATTACTTATGTTTTACACAAAGATTTAAATATATCAAAATATAATCATTTATTGCAAATTAAAAATCTGCATCATTAATCTTATATAAAGGAAGAGATCTATGCCTAGTGGAGAGATTATTTCAAAGAAGAATAGGAGAAGGAGAATAAAAATACAATAGAAATAAAATAAATAAAAGAAGAGAAGGGTAGAAACAAAAAAGGAAAGAAAAAAATAAAATTATTGATGTATAATTTGAAAAATATAAATTTATAGTAAGAAGGTTACTTTTCTAGAAATTGTAACTTTTTCCCAAAAGCTGCTCAAAAGCACTTCTCCATCTTGGCCAAACACATATAGTTTTAAAAAAAATACTTTTCTGACAAATAAAATGCTTTTAACATCCCACAAGCTTGGCCAAACAGGCCCTAACCTCTTCAATAATTTATTATTACTTTCGCCCCACTATATTGATAGTATTTGATTGAACACGAATTTTAAGGAAGAATGTAGTTTAAATTTAAATTATTACTAAACATAAAAATATGTGATTTTTGGACCGATTAAAAAAAGAGTGTCACATAAATTGGCATAAGAAAATATGTGAGGTCAATTCTCACTATCTGGTTTTCCTAATATCGTCTTCGACATACTCTGTACTAATTATGCCTTGTTACCATATACTTTGGCTGTACTAAATTATAAACCCCACCGTTAATAATTGTCTCAAAAATATTCGTCATTTAAAAAATCAAGTTAAAATTAAGTATCTTTTCCCATTCATTTTTAATATAGTAATTGTTCTTAAAGATGGAAACATATAAGTAGAGTAATATTAAATGAAGAAAGATTATATTTTAAAACATAAATCATGATAAAATACGCCAAACTCCTTCAAATTTAATATTTCTTAAGGGCGTATAAAAGTGAAATTTGAAAGATAATTTGGGACGGAGGAATATATATTTGTATCATTGTTGAGGTACTATTAAGAGCAAAAAGTAAGAAAAGGTTGATTTTGCGGCATAAAATCCCAATATTAATTGTTTGGAAGTTTGGTATTTTCACTTTCCTTAAGAGTGAAAAGAGCATTTTTATTCCTTAATAGTAGAAGTCATGAAGCAGAAGTTTAGTTGAGGTAGCTTTATCCCTAGGAAAGGAAGATACTTAAACCTTACCCAACAATTAAAGCCAAGTACCTCAAAACAAGAATCTAGCTACCACCTCCTCCTCATACCTTCTAAAAAACCTCCTCCATCTTGAAAAAACAAAAATCCTTTTAAACTCCTCCGGATGTTGTCACTCTCTGGCTACCTATCACCTCTATCAATCAGCGCCCTACTGGTGGAGCAGGAACAAAAGTCGGCCTTAGTGATTTGACGGTGTTAAGTGAAAGGACTGTCGCTCAACTAAAGAAGTTACTATTTCCAATGCCAAAGCCAGTTCTAGGACCAGAACGACGCACCAATCCATTAATTTGGTGTGCAGCCATAATCTGCACTATCTTAACCGTAGCCGTGATCATCACTGGCATGGCCGTCTTCATTGGGTACATGGTCATTCGACCAAAAGTCCCTCAAATGAGTGTAGCAAGTGCCAATTTAGACAGATTTTCCTACGACATGGCGAGTGTTCTCACTCTCAGAGTCTCAATTATTATCAAAGCTGAGAATGACAATTCAAGAGCCCATGCAAGTTTCTATGAGACGAGTTACACACTTAGTTTCCATGGTGTTAAAGTGGCTTATTTGAATGCTGACCCTTTTGATGTCCCTGCAAACAGCTCCAAGTATATGTATTATCCTGTTGAATCATCGTCGATTCCATTGACGCCGGAAGAAGGAGAGGTTGCTGAGCTTTTCTTAAGGCGGAACCAAGTGGTTTTTGATATAAGAGGGAATACAAGAACAAGGTGGAGAGTAGGGTTGCTTGGTTCTGTTAAGTTCTGGTTGCATCTTAATTGTCAGCTCAAGTTTCCGCTAAATGGAACTACAATTTACCCGAGATGCAGCACGAAATCCAAATGATTCGTTGGAATTCAACTAGGTATTTTGTCTAAATATTCACGTAGATTCAATTTTATGGAAAAATAAGCTAAGGCTTGTCCTTCTCCTCTTGATTTGCTTACCTTTTTTTGTACTCACAAGATATCCTTTTTTCTGGATACACTTAGATTCTTGGACGAAGTAATCATCAATATTCTGCCTCGACATCAAGAGAACAATACAATATGCTCTATCCAATTGTCTACTACTTTTTGTATTCAGTACTTCTTTCTTCTTGAGAAAGGATTAACAACGTCGAGAGATTTAACCATGTCTTTTGAAAAAATTTACCCATTTTTTTTTTAAGAAATATTCCATCCGTTTCAATTTATGTGAACATGTTTGACTGTGCACGAAGTTTAATAAAAAATAAGACTTTTGGAAATTGTAGTCTTAAACAAATCAAAAAGGGGCTCATAGTATTTGTGTGGTTATAAACGTTTCTCATTAAAGGTAGAATTGCAAGTTTAAGCTATATTGTTTCCAAATTTAGAAAGGGATCATTTTTTCTTGGAACGGACCATAAAGAAAATAAGTTCAGATTAACTGGAACGGAGGGAATATATTAATACTCTAAATCATAAAAGTACTCCCTCTATTTCAATTTAGATGACACTTTCCTTATTAGTCTGTCCAAAAAGAATAAAGCATTTTTACAATTGAAAATAATTTAACTTTACACTCTTCGTTTTACCTATATTACCCTTAATGAAAAGCGTTTATAATTATACAAATATCATGACGCACAAACCTTTTATCCCTCAAGCTTTAAGGCCACAAGTTTCAAAAAAAAAAATTTCCTTTTTAAACTCAGTGCTGAGTTAAATTTATCTAAATTAAAACGGAGAGGGTATTTGTTTAGATTATGCATGTTGTCTACTTTAAACGGGTCATACAGTTGACACATTATTGGAGCTGTAAGAGCAAAGTTAAAAGACAAAAATAAATGACTTCAGATTGTTTTTTTAAAAATATAAAATATTTTCATACAAATTTAGTTTACCAATAGAATTACTGTAGTATTTAGACCAACAAGTAGTGCCTGCGTTATATCTTCAATAATCAAAAGTGATGGTCTGGCATTGGAAATTGAAAATCCACTTTTGTATTCCAATGATAAAAAAAAAAAAAAAAAATAAAGGAAGATCTCAACTTAATCAAGAAGTAAGAAACTATTTTGAAGTTTGCTACGTAATAGACGCCTTTTTGGTATGTATGAATATACACCACTAGGGAGAAAGAAGCAGTAGAAAGCCACAGAAAAGCTTTGTGCGGAAGCTTTCTGCCTACCTTGTCCGGAAGCAACTAAAAGGGAAAACATCAGTGGCCCATGTTGCTCTCGTCTTAACCGTTAAGTAACTTTGTTCCCAATCTATTTCATCGCGAGGTCTCACTTATTTTAGGGGAGTCAATTCGTCGTCGTCTTCTTTTTAAATATTTGGTATTCAAACCCACTGATTCGATTAATTTTTGATTCGTGCTATATCATACAATAAGTGGAAAGGGCTCGCTACCATGGGTTTCTCTATTCCAAAGCTCCAAGAGGCAATGACGACGAGATTAACAAAATTAAATTGATATTACTATGCAAAATCTTCTCTTATGTCAAAGAGAATCAGTAGTTTACATATAATTAATCTTCCCACTATTTAATTGTGGAAAAATGATTTTTGTACGATAAAGTTGAATACTAATATTATACAATATTCAGTATCATCTGTTTAATCAGTTTTTGTATTTTGCGCTATTGAGACAACATTCTCTTATATAGACTGATTTAGGCAGGTAACGGAGCCTACTTAATAAACACTTCAAAGTTTGGAAAATGACACATGCAGGGAGCAACTTTTTTCTTTCTGAAGTTTTTAAATTTAAGTTTTCAAATCGAACGAATTCAATCTTCCCAGATTTGAAGCCGATACATTGTATACACTTCATTATTGTTAGAAAAGGTAACTAATATTACTATAATGCTACTTTTTTATGTACTTTTAAAAATACGTAAATCTGATTTTGAAAGAGGGAAGCCAGATGTCAGAAATCAAATTCAAATTTATTTGACAGTGTCAGTATTTGGCCAATTCTAATATTCATTACATCATCCGTTTTAGTTTATGTGAATCTATTTCCTTTTTGGTCCGTTCCAAAAAGAATAAACCCTTTCTAAATTTGGTAATAATTTAGCTTAAAGTTACAACTTTACCCTCAATGAAAAACTTTTATAACCACAAAAATACTCTGGCCCCATCTGAACTTGTTTAGGACCATAAATTCCAAAAGTCTTCATTTTTTTTTTCTTAAACTCCGTGTCCAGTCAAACATGTTCACATAAATTGAAACGGAGGGAGTATTTGTTTTTGAAAAGAGGAAAGAAAAGAAGAGAAATGGAAGTCAGTTTACAGCAAAAAGAAAAAGGGAGGAAAAAGGGGAGAGAAAATGATTTTTTTTTAGAGAAGTTTATTTTTCGACTTTTTCTTTTATTTCGTGTCCATTTTTCGACCTTGCGAAGAGAAAGTTCTTTTTGTTTGCCTGCTTTACTTTTCCAAATAAAGCAGTGCGCTTGCCTAATAATACCTACTTTTAATTTTTTTGTCTTACTATACATACTTTACCATTTAAATTTAGTCGAAATTCTTTTACACATATTTTCTTTACAGGTATTCTTTTACGTATTTTATCTATCATTTTCTAACAAAAATCTCCACAAAAGGCCACGTAATGCATCCATTAGGAGAAATTAGTATGACACCACTTTTGCATGATGCTTTTAAATGGAGAATCACATGGGTCCAAGAGCAATTGTGGCATTGCGCATTACTTTGACATGCAATTGTATTGGCAGTGTTACATACAGCCCAACCAGCACAACTAGGCTCCATTTCTGCCTACTATAGAAACCCAGTACAAATGACCTAATCTGGTCCTCATTGTATTATGTGTAATTATTGTCTTTACTCATTTTTTCTTTTGATGCTTTAAATATTTTATTTTAATAGAGTTAATGCATATGAGTTTAACTCTCCAGAGATTTTTATTTCTTTTTTTCTCTTTCGAACCATAGGGTTTTGTACTTCATATTTTCTGAATTTGCCCGAATTTCTCGATTTAATATGGTATCAATCCATACGTTGGTAAATTACATTGAGTTTTCCTTCCTATGACTTCTCTGATTTTCATGGCGATTTTGCAAGCCGGTGAAGAGAAAATTACGGTTACTTATCGAGATTTTGAGGAATTGTTTGCTCAAATTTGTGGTGGTTTCAGTCTTCTGCATCATTTCAAGGCTCGTGAGGTGGTTTTCAGTCGATTCTGGTGGTGAATATTTGATGAATTTATGGGTTCAATGGTAGTTTTTCTTAGCACCGAAATAATCAGATGTCATGCGGGCGGAAGTAATAAAGCAAACTTTGAACGACGATAAATCAGGCAACAAAAGAGAAACAATTAGTTGTTCGGTCAATTTGACCTACATCCACATACAAAGATGAGCAATCCACTATATAAAAGAATGTACAAAATATCGAGAGAACAACCTTACGAAGAGACAATACAAATGGCAGACAAACACTTGTCCCGGAAGTTCTTCCCCTAAACAAGACTCTCAAACCCTTTGTGGATACTGAATATAAGAAGAAATGATCCTTACTTTATAGAGGTTAAAACTTTTTCCTCCAACAAAAAGGACTATCCAAATATGCGAGATTTAGAATTTCCTGTTAAGAAAAGAAAAAATTAATTATGATAAATATGTTGTTATTTCCTTTAAGAGACAGGAAAATCAAATATGGTAAGAAAATTAGGACAAACATTTAACAATTCTCCCTCTTGGCCTGAATTTTCTGATAAAATAAACTTGATCCACCTTCTTCACATAACCTTCAACTGGTCATATCTCCAAATCTCCATCGCAAATTTTGTCGCAACTTGAGTAGTACTCCGGTCAAATTTCTCAGATAAAGATCATGACTTCCATCAAATAGGTTGTGGTTAGAACTAAACCTGCCAAGATAGACCTGTTTTGAATCTCGCTCTGATATTAAAATTGAAATATTTAAATGTCATAAGGAAGCTAGCAAAACAAACTTTGAACAACTATAAATCAGATAATAAAAGAAAAATTTACCAAAAGAGGCATAGACATTTAACATTGTTCGGTTAATTGACCTAGATCCACGGGCAGAGATGAGCAATCCACTGCATAAAAGAGAGTACAACATATTGAGAGAACAACCTCACGAAGAGGCCAGCACAAGTGGCAAACTAACACTTATCCTGAAAATTTTCCCACCAAACATAACTCTCAAACCCCTTGTGGATGCTACTGAATGAGAAGGAATGATATTTAATTTATAGAGGTTAAAAACTTTTCCTCCAAGAAAAAGAACTAGCCAAATATGGGTGATTTATAATTTCCTATTAAAAAAAGAAAAACTCAATTATGATAAATATATTATTTTTTCTTTAAGAGATAAGAAAATTAAATATGATAAGAAAATCATGTTAACAGTTTTTCGGGGAGAGGTACCTTTTCTCCTTTTTCTTTATTTAAAGCTCCTGCCTCTTCTAGTTCTAGTAGAGAAACAGTATCATCATTCTACTTAAATCCTTTTGACTCTTGTTGGATTTATCTAAGAGCCACAAATATGTGTTTCTGTTATCTCTTGTTATTGTTGTTGTGAATTTCTTCCACATTCTTTGATTGAAATTAATTGTGATAATTGTATAGGATAAAATTAGTTTATAATAAATAATCGAATGACAGTATGACACGACGAGCCGAAGATAGGTAAAAAGCGGATCAAGTAACAATCAGCACCGAGAATAATAGTAACAATTGAAATCGGATAAATCCCTAAGGGAGCACGGTCAACATGAATAGATCGAATATTTGTCATTAAATAACATTCAATGAAGAATATTCTCTAACATTAAATGGGCAGCCGTCGCAGAGAATATTTGCATTCATGGCCTACCATTGCAGATTCATTAATGAATCATTTATTATCAATTAATTTGGGCTTGATCCAAGGATCTTGTTTCCCTAGATATAGATATAAATATCAGGTTCAGCAGCCATTATAAGACATGAGAAATTTTGGGATCACATCAGTTATTTTTATTTTCGCTCTCGATCAAGCAACTTTATCTGTTTTTTATATTGCTTTCATTTCTCTACTCAGAGACATTGCTCTCGGATTCAGGCTCGTCATCTTCTTCAATTTTAATTTCTAAGTTATATTTTTAATCTTATTTCATTGTTGTTTTTGGATCAAATCGGCTTATTTATCTATAAACCACATAACAAATTTAACTGTATCATTTTACAAATAAAAAATTTGGTACCCACTGTGCAGTTAAACAATTGCGTAATTTCTTTGATCCTTACGTTTATTACTAACTTGTTTGATTTTTTCCTTAACAAGAACTCAAAAATGGCAGTTAATGATGTCAACATCACGCACAATGTTGAGGGACACGAAAATTTGTCTCAACATAAAGGCTCAATCAGCGACACGCATAACGAAGAGGACGAAGTAACCCTAGTTCGTGAAGGGCAGTACCCCAACATGTGCGGAGACAACTCCCAATGACGCGAAAGAGGAACATGTCATGGAAATAGTAAAAATCTTGAGGGAGCAGCAGAAGCCATCATTAGCCACCTCTCAAGACAAAATCGGGTAATGACGGAGTTGAAATAAGCACTGTCAGGCGCTTCCAATAATGTGAGCGAAAGGGTCCCGATTCCTCCGAGCGCTCCTATAAATCAAACAACTAAAAGGATTGACAACAACACCCCAAGGGCTGAAGTCGGTGGAATGTTGATTGTTCAACATGAAGGGAATAATTGTTCAACGTGAAAGAAGCTAGTGGGATGTTGATAGGTTTATACTGTGAAGTATAAAGAAGATGGTACTGTGAGAATTTTAAAACAAGGTCATTGATAAAAAGGATATACTCAAGCTAGTGGGATTAACCATACTAACACATTTACGCATGTAGCTAAAATTAATATTGCCAGAGTATCTTATCTTTAGCTTCAAATTTAAATTAGCCATTACAATAATTTTATGTAAAAATATATATTTTTGCATGAGAAATTATCTGAAGAAGTTTATATGGAGATTTAACCAGGATTGGGTTATTTTCAGGAGCATTTGGCAAATTTGGCTAAATTCGCCATAAAATCTAGCAACCAATTGTAATTTACCTGGTCTAAAGTTCAAATGACACTACATTAATAGCACAAAAATATTCTCCCACAACTTGCAGTTACAGATTGCAAATTATATTTGTGGGTTTTCTTTTTTTTTTTTTTATTTGCGACCACACAATAGGTCTGTATCGATATTTGAAGACAGGTAAAAGGCGGATCAATTAACAACCAGCACTAGGAACAACAAATATAATTGACATCAGATAAACCCCGAAGAGAGCATGGTCAATAGGAACAAACCGAATATCTTCTATCGGATAACATTCAATGAAAAATATTCTCTAACACTAAATGGCCAGAGCTTGCAGAGAATATTTTTATACACGAATTATTATTGCATATTCATCAATGAATCCTTTATTATCATTTAAGTGGGGCTTGAACCAAGAATTTTCTTTCCCTAGGTATAGCTATAAATATCAGGTTCAGCGGCCATTGTAAGACATGAGAACTTTGGGAACACATATGCTATTTTTCATTTTCGCTCTCGATCAAACAACTTTATCTGTTTTTTATATTGCTTTTATTTCTGTACTCTGAGATGTTGCGCTCGGAGTCAGACTCGCCATCTTCTTCAATTTTAATTGCTGAGTCTTATTTTTAATCTTATTTTACTACTCTCTATAAACCATATAATAAATTTAATTGTACTGTTTTACAGGTAAACAGTTTGGCACCCACCATGGGGCATAGATAGTTGTATAATTGCTTTGATCCTTACATTTATTACTAACTTGTTTGATTTTTTCCTTAGCAAAATATCAAAAATAGCATCTAATGATGTCAACATCACGCACAATGTAGACATGTGATTTTTGACCCTCCCCGAAATTTTACCCATTTTAGCATGTAAATATTTAGTTTAGGCCTAATATTGCTATTTCAGCTAATTTTGACTCTTTTACTTTATTTTGTCACAAAAAATAAAAATTACAAAAAAAATATTTTTAGTTTACATATTTTTCGTAAATTTAAATAAAAATATACAAAAATAGTACTTTATCTTTATTTCTATATAATCTTGAAAACACAAAAAAAAATATATAGTTTTATAATTTATAGTTTAGTTCAATTAATTAAAATTAGTATTATATTTTTATATTATAATTGTACATAATTTTAGAAGGAGGAATTAATTGTAGGTTGGTTTATGCCGTCTTTTTAAATTTTTGTAGTCTATTTTTTACTCTTTAGCCCAATTTCCTAGCCCATAATTTGTAGGCCCATACCCTTAACCTAATCCCTACCCCTATATAATAGTACCTAATCCCTAAACATCCTAGACACCATAAAAATCAAGCAGCAGCCGCAATACATTCCATGGAGAAGAGCTAAAAAAGAAAACAAAAAAAAATCAGAATCCTACAAGAAGAGGATCGAACATTTTCTCATTCTCCCTAAAAGAAATCAGAAACATGAGCTGTTGAATAATACATAGTTCAGAACCAGCTTTTATGCCTTAGAGAACCTCGTCGTTCAATCTCAGAGAAGCTAGAATAGAAAACGCTAGAATAAATCAGAATTTTGGGGTGGATTCGAATTCCGATCGAGGTCTTGTTCGCGATGCAGACAAAGTTTCAGATCGCAGCTCGATTATTGCTATAGTAGCTGTTATTCGAGTTTTCTAGAGGTCTTTTTGATGAAATAAAGAAAGTTTATCGCGCAAAGGTCTATTCTTATACTTGTTTTACCTCCATTTCTTTTTGCTAGTTTACTGAATGGTTTTTTGGTTCAGCTGTTGATCTGTTTATATTTCATTATGTATTCCTAGTTAACTTGTCCATTTTGCTGTGGGTTGTTTATTGGATTCATGTTTGAGCTCACACTTTACTGCTTAGTGTGGTTACATGTTGATTTGCCACCTTCATTCTTTAGATTTAATACATATGAATCATGTAAATTTAAAGGAAGTTTAGATTGGTAGTAATTGTTTGTAATTATTTATGTTACTGTTTATTTTCTTAATTGTTGGAATGAGAACTTTAGTGTTAGTTCATGAATTGGAGTTAGCAAATGGAAATTCATTACACAAACGCTGTAATATCTTATAATTCAACTTAAAGCTTTATGGATTTCTTTGGTGGTGTTACATATGGCCATGTAAATTATATATTTTCCAATCCTCCATATTGTCAGAAGAGTTCACACCCATCTATTAGTATCAATCCATACAAATTTGGGTACTCCGAAGCAGGTAGTTTCTCGTATTATAAATATGGTCATGAATATGTGGTTAATGATCATGTATCTGGAATCGAGGAGCATGATAGACATGTAGAGAACCCTTCAACCACCACTGGTTTCCAGAATGTGGTTAATGCTTTAGGCGCGATTAGTAAATTATCGTGATCACGGGTACGATTCCCATGACGTAGTTGTGACACCTAATCAGTTAAATATGAATCTCCATAGTTCACTTAGTTGAATGCTTTTCCTTTAAAATTGGAATTGAGGTGCGCCATGACAAATAAAACCTCAAATGTGTGGCCCTCATTTAATTATTTCCTTTAAAATACTTAGAATTCGAGGCGTGCCATTTAGCGAATTTTCATGGCCCTCACAAAGTGCAAACGCATAGTTACTTTAGGCGCGTATTTTAATAATCTACTTTCCTAAACTCGGGTGCACATTTCTGTGACCCAAATCCAAACCTCAATGATGTTAAAATATGTCAAAAAACCACGGGTGCATTTATGTGACGTAATTCAAGATGTGTTTTAATAACGTTGCAATTTTCCTTTAAGAAATAACTAAATAAACGCGGTAAGTATTTAAAATTGCACTATAGGTTGAAACATGTATTAAAATCAGGTAATAAGCCAATTATGATAGTTTAAGCGACCGTGCTAGAAACACGGAATCCGGGAGCGCCTAACACCTTCCTCCGGGTTAACAAAATTCCTTACTCAAGAATTTTCGATTCGCAGACTTCACTTGAAAAGTCGAAAATTTCTTTGATTTGGGATTCAAAATAAACCGGTGACTTGGGACACCAAATAAATTATCCCAAGTGGCAACTCTGAATTTCAATAAATAATCTCATTTTGAAAAATATCACTTAAAGTGGAAAAACTCCCTTATATACTACCTTTCAGGGTGATGTGTAAAAAAGGAAGTGTGACAACTCTGGCGACTCTGCTGGGGATACAAACCCAGAACTTCGGTTCACGGTTTAAGGATTCGAGCTTAAAATAGCTATTATATTTGGCTTTATTTGTTATCTGATTTTCGTACATGCTTCATCCTAATGTGCTAAATGCTTTACCGCTTTGATGTTATCTGAATTGTATATATAAAACTGTTACGAAACCCTTCTCTTCTCATCTTCGGGGATGTGCTCGCTAGTCGAGACTCCCTATTCTGTTAGTGTCATACCTTGAAACAAGAAAGAGGCTCGGACAAGTTACTAAGCGGGATGGACTTTTGGTTCCTGGTATGTAGCCCTCTCCTCGACTCGAGTTGTCCGCTCGGGTACACAGTCTAGAGCACATACCCAGGTTTTAAACCTAGTATAACAAAGCCTCATGCAGGATCCCTAGTAGGAACGTTTGTTTGCATTACGTGCATTTGACTTAGGAAACTCAACAGAGGGGTTGGGTCTGTCTAGGACAGGTGTACCTAAATGAATAAGATCATCCTGATGCATCTTACGTGCTACTTGCATATCTGTCTGTTCGGCTTGCATGTTGACCGGCTTCTAGAATAGAAAAATAAAAATAAAAAAATCAACAAAAATAAAATATAATAAAAAATGAGAGGTAGGTATTTAGAATATCTGAAACTCTACCGGAATTCTAAAAATTGAAAAAAAAAAGAGAAAAGTCATTTCAAAATGAGCCAAAATTTGAAGTGCCATGTTTCCCCTGTTCCGTCAAATCTGACCGAACTACGCGGGTTTGATTCTCACCGGATGTGAGATACGTAGACAAACATCATCGGTTCCGACCCCAATTTTCAAAAAATCCAAAAATATTTTCTTCCTTCTTTAAAATAAGAGAAAACAAATTAAAATTCAAATAAAAATATTTTCTTTTACTTTTAAAATTCCCTAAGTTCAAATCAAATGAAAAAGAGTTCTTTTTGAAGTCTTTCAATCAAAAAAAATATAATAATATTTTCGTGCTTCTTTAGAAGCCTTTCTTTCAAAAGTTCCAAAAAAAAAAAAAAATTAAAAATCCAAAAATATTTTCTTCCTTCATTTATAGTCTTTCTTTCAAAAACAAAACAAAAATCAAAATACTTCCTTTCTTTTTTTAAAGCATTTTCTTTCAATAATTCTACAAAAAGGGTTAGTTTATTTATTCTATTCTTGATCTTCCTGAACTACGCAAGATCTGATTCATGCGGGGTCATGATACGTAGACAATCCCCATCGGATTCGATTATTTCCATAAATAAATTGAGTGAAAAACTAAAACTTGAAAAAAAATAGAAAGAAAATTGAGTGAAAAAGAGAAAAATAAAAATAAAAAAAAGAGAGTGCCAAAAAATAAAAGAGCGGAAAAAGCAAAGCAAAAATCAAGAGTGATTAGTAGAGGTGTTAAACGGGCCGGGTCAGCCCGGTTCCGGGCCGGCCCAGACCGGTAGAACCCGGAACCGGCCCAGACTGGCAGGGGGCTGGGCTGGGCTGGGCTGGGTAGGGGCTGGGCTGGGTTTGGACAATTTAAATTTTTGAAACGGGTTACCCGGCCCGGTAAAACCCGTTAGATGAACAGTGCCATTAAACCGGTTAACCGGCTCGGCCCGGAACGTGAATATAACATGAATATACTGTGAATATACCCTGAATATACCATGAATATACTATGAATATACTATAAATATACCATGAATATACCATGAATATACCAATTATTATATACTAATTAACATAATTTAAAATTATTAAAATTTAACATATAGTGCATATATTTAGGTTATAAAACTATAAATGCTCAAATCATAGAATATGATGGTAACGTATTATTTTTAAAATATGCTATATATGTGTTATTTTAAGATTTTAAGATAATTTGTATTATTTTAAAATTATTAGACGTATTTATGCTTAATTTTTAGTTTGTTAGATTAATTTAAAGTATTATTAATTTATTATGGATGAAAAATTAGTTTTACTATTTTTTTTTTGTTAATTTACTTTTTAAATGCAAACTTTAATTTTGAATTTTGAAATAAATGTAGTATTTGCAATTTATAAGTGCAATTTTTTCCCAACTTCCTTGTATTCTTTAAATTAATACAAAGTATTAATATAACTTACAATAGGTATATAAAATTCCAAAAAAAAATTTAAAAATACACTAAACCCGGCCCGGCCCGACTCCCTCAACCCGTAACCCTTATGGTTCAATTTTTATTCGGATTAACCCGAACCCGTTAAACGCGTTAAAACTTAACCCGTAACCGGCCCGGAACCGGACCCGTACGGGTCAAAAAAATCCGGGCCCGGCCCGGCCCACCCGTTAGACACCTTTAGTGATTAGAGAGAAACAAAGATAGAAGAAAAGAGGTCCACACTGAAAGAGTTAGTTAAGGCCGGGATGAAACATGCAACCGTTAAAACACATGGTAGAGGCGTTTAACTTTTAGGCGCATTGCATCCCAACGTGCGATTTCCTATATGTTAAATATTTCAAAACTAACAAGGTTGTTGGATGTGCGAATTAGCAAAGTTTTGGTGGTTGGTTTTGTTGGTAGTCTAGCCTCCCCTCTTTCACAAGATCGAAAGGCACAGATAGCCTACGCAAGCAACCTACCAAACATCGCTTCTGAGGATAGCCCGACATCGGCTATTCTACAGCTAGAATCAGCAGTTGTTGAAGAGAATAAGCTGATGCATCTCTGCATATGGGAAATGTAGGACGCCTGGTCTAATGGTAGGGAACCGCCAAGTGCAATCCCTGGGTTTCCTGAGTTGATCCCCAGGTCAGGTGAGGTTACCAATGCCCCTGTGCCCAACCCGCTCATCCTATGCGGGCACCCTTTAATGCCCTCCAATGATCCTGGCATGCCTTCTGTGGTTCGCCCCTAGGTACCGGCTTCAAGGGCTCCGCCTCCAATGTTTATCTTTGAGGGTTCACAGCTTCAACCAAAAATAACGTACCCTTTCACTCAACCTCCGCGGTATGATCTCTCGGTGGAGCAAGAAAAGGTTGTTAAAAATCTCGAGCAAGAGGAAATTGCTCGAAAGATAAAGAGCCTGGAACAAAACCTGAAAAACATGCAAGGTCTGAGTGGCCAAAAGAGTGTCTTATACTCCGGCCTCTGTATGTTTCCCCGTGTCCACTTTCCAGTTGGCTTCAAGATGCCAAAATTTGAAAAGTACGACGGGCATGGAGACCCGATCTCTTATCTGAAATGATATTGTAACCAGTTGAGGGGTGCTGCTTGAAAACAGGAGCTACTTATGGCGTATTTTGGCGAAAGCCTCACAGGAATCACTTCTGAGTGGTATACGGATCAAGAAATCGCACATTGGCACGTGTGAGATGCTATGGCTCGAGATTTTGTCTGCCAATTCCAGTATAATGTGGACATCTCTCCTGACAAGAACACTTTGTCCAATTTGAAAAGGAAAACCGCAGAAAGCTTCCGCGAATATGCTGTCAAATGGCGTGAGCAAGCTGCCAGGGTAAAGCCTCAAATGGATGAAATTGAAATGGTCACTATCTTTCTGCAAGCCCCAAGAGGCTGACTACTTCCAGAACATGATGTCTGATGTGGGCAAACCATTCGCTGAGGCTATCAAAATTGGGAAAATGGTTGAAAACGGGCTAAATACAGGGCAAATCTTGAGTCATACTGCCTTTAAGGCCACATCACAGGCTTCTCAGAATGGTTTGGAGGGTTTGATGAGCAGAAATGGGTTTGGAGAGGGAACCATGATGGTTTCAAGCTCGAGGGAGCCCCGCAGGACATTCGGCCAATCATATGTGCCTCCTATTATCCCACCACACTATTACCCCCTTCATGATGCTGCTTATGTTGTGGCACCGCCTCCCTATGCGGTGATGAATGTGCAACCTTACCCACAACCACAACATTATCCACAAAATCGAGCTCCACCTCCTAGAAACGCCCATCCTTACCAAGCTCTATATAATCCTGTCACGACCCAATTCCCAAACCCGGTCGTGATGGCGCCTCTCGTGAAGATAAAGCCAGCCAACATAACAACAATGCCTTATTTAACAATTAATAACTATAAATGAACAAATAATACGACTTATTAGCATTAATAACTAATATTTATCACTCAGCACAACCCGACTGGGGTGTCACAAGTCACGAGTATCTAAGGAGTAGGAACACTACTATAGGGACAATAATTTATATATATACAAGATAAAAACCGGAATTCAAAGATGAAGTGCGGTGCCGCGAACGCTGGCGTTCACCTTGCTCAACTACTATAGTAAGGCCTTCGGTCCACTAATAACCCGCTACCGGGTAAACAATACCTACAACTGCACGCGAGGTGCAGGGAGTAAAGTGAGTACTCCAACTCAATGAGTAATAAGAGTAAATAATAACTGAGCGGAAAGAAAACACGTAAAGCACTCCATCATGCTATATAGGACAGTATGATCCTTGAGAAAATGTAATTCCATGAAAATCCTTTGTAAAACATCTGGCTCAGTTAAAAACCTCTTTAGAAAATATCTTTTTCCCAACAGTCAAGCAATTGAATGCATATCAGATAGTGCAAGTCCTCACACAAGTCAGCCCCTCGGTCACAACACTCTATTAACAAATAACACTAGGGTATCTGGTACACAGTGCAAGAAATAGCATGGATGCCAATGATATGAGAGTGCTGAATGTCATGCCACGTAGTACAAACATGAATCATTGCGTGAATGTAATGCAATGCACATGACCGCTGCGGCGTGCAGCCCGAGCTAACCATGCACATGATTTATCGTTGACGGCGCTCACTGGGGGTGTGTACAGACTCCGGAGGGGCTCCTACAGCCCAAGCGCAACTGATCGGTAAGCCAATATTACCTGACCGGTAAGCCAATGTTACCTGACCAATTTATATCGTACAGTGCCATTGTTACCACTGTTTCAAGTCACATCATACAATGTCATTATTACCACTGTTTCAAGTCACATCATACAGTGTCATTGTTACCACTATTTCAAGTCACTACTGCGGTGCGTAGCCCGATCCATGCAAAGTCCAAAAAACATTATAAACCCCTTGGGCATTTATAAAACAGTAATTCTCAGCCCGAAATAGTATTTAAAGTATCATTTGAGTTTTAAAAACTTAGAAATATGGTTGAGGTTGCAAAACAGTATTTAAAACCTTGGACTGAAGCCAAATAATATGCAAGATATGCTAAAATAGAAATCTCAATCCCCGAAGGATTCACGTAGTTGGCACGAAGCCCAAACATAGCAATCAAGTCAAACTATGCTGATAACAAGTAGTTTCAGTCCACTACAAAGTAAAAATCAACAACCGGGACGGACCAAGTCACAATCCCCAATGGTGCTCTACCCCACACTCATATCCGGCGTGCAAGTCACCTCAATACAGCACTACGATATGCAAATCCGGGGTTTCAAACCCTCAAGATATCATTTACAAGCATTACTCACCTCGAACCGGTGAAATTCCTCGCTCGCAACGCCTTTTCCCCTTAAATTGGCCTCCACGCACGTCGAATCTAACCAAAATCAGAGCGAATACATTACGATAGGCTAAGGGGGCAACATCCAATCGAAAATAATCGAAATATAGCAAAAATCTCGAAACTAGCAAAACCCGAGCCCCAGGCCCGCTTCTCAAAAAATTACAAAACTTACATTACCGGATTCCTCGTCTTGCCACGAGTCCGTACATACCAAGAACTCCCTAATCCGAGCTCAAATGACCTATCAAATTCCAATTTGAATTATCAAAACTCAAGCCCTAGTTCTTCACTTTTTAACCAATTTCCATGAATTTAAAAGTTGAAATCATAATTAGATGATGTTTCTAGGCCATGGGACTTACCTCCAATCATTCTTCCTTGAATCCCTCTTCAAACTTGCCTCAAAGCTCTCAAAGCTTGCTAAAAAATGGTGGAAAATGAATCCAAGTCGCGGATGAAATGTCCTTAAAACATTCTGCCTAAGTGACCCTTTTACCCTACGTGAACGCAATCAACACCCCCGCGTTCGCAATGAACAAATTCCGTTGACCACAAATTACCTCTACGTGAACGCGGCTCCAAGCCTGCGAACACGATGATCCAGCTCTTCCTCTTACGCGAACGCGTTCAACCAACCGCGATCGCGATGCCTCTGACCTTCTCCTTACGCGAACGCGAACCCAGGTGTCGTGAACGCAATGAACAAAACAGGCAGGGCCCCAGGCCCCATCCTACGCGAACGCGAAGCAGCTTTCGCGAATGCGATGGTCTGCAAAGTTCCTCATCACGAACGCGTTCTTAAGGCTGCGAACACAAAGACCAATTTTGGTCTGCAATAGCTGGGCAATTTTCTGCAACATTTCAAGGTTCAAAAACTCCGTTTAGCCATCCGAAATCATCCCGAGGCCCCTGGGACCTCAACCAAAGGCACCAACACCATCCCAAAACATCATACGAACTTGTTCCAATCATCAAAACACATCAAACAACACTAAAATCATCAATTCACATCTGATTCAAGCCTAAGTTTCTTCAAAACTTCTGAAATACGCATTCGATCAAAAACCCAACCAAACGACGTCCGAATGACCTGAAATTTTGCACACACATCACAAATCACATATCGAAGCTACAATAATTCTTGGAATTACATTCCAACCCTCGGATCAAAATCTCACCTATCAACCGGAATTTGCCAAAATACTAACTTCGCCAATTCAAGCCTAATTCTACACCGGACCTCCAAAGTCAATCCCGATCGCACTCCTAAGTCACAAATCACCTCCCGAAGATAACTGAATCACCAAAAATAACATCCGATCCCTATAACTCATTAGTCGACGTCCGGTTGAATTTTCCAACTTAAGCCTTCCTTAAAGAGACTAAGTGTCTCATTTCTTATCAAAATCAATCCAAATCAACTCTAACACACCACATACCGATAACGAAATATGAAGAAGCAATAAATGGGGAAAACGAAGCAACAACACATGAGACGACGGGTCGGGTCGTCACATCCTCCCCAACTTAAACAAACGCTCGTCCTCGAGCATATCCAGAGTTGTAGCCAACCAATAGCTAAATGACCTTACCAAGCATATACCCGGGGTGATCCCAAGTCACCCTATCTCATATAGGTCCGACAACACAATATAGCTGAAATTTCACAGTCCATCTAAACCATAAACCGTAGAACCACATTGCACTTCCCGAAATCATACACAAGATTAGAACCTCACGTCAATGTTCAAAATAAACTTGAACCAGCTGTAACAACCCATACCTGCAACCTCAGGTGAAATCACACGATATACCACATAACCCAGACACTCGAAGCGATAAATTCTATTCACAACATTTGCCCACAATACCTGAATGCCGATGGAAAAACTTCTTATCAACAAGGTCTTATTCCATAACTTTCATATACCACCAACGAATAATGAAACACGCAATAAACTATAACAATTTCTCGAATCAACCATTCATGAAGTCACTCCCCTTTTGGCTACTACCACAACAGATTTTCGAGCCGAACCTCGATATTAACATTCTAACAAGCTGAAACCAAATCCATTCGTATCCATTAATGACCCCCATGATCACTTCGGGCCCGACACACCACTCTGGTGATATGACACCTCAACACCGGCCTAAGCCACAACTTGCATAATACACACACCAATGAAGGACGGTTGAGCATACTCAAACCATGATAAATGACTCAAACGAAAGGATTGTACCTCAAGCTCATCAGTACCATTACAACACAAGGCTGAGAATCCATCTCACATCATAGAATAGAGCACACAAATCTAACCCGCAGGGTCATATCGCCACTTAGCCTCGCTACAGCGCACGATCCTATCCCAGCCACCGCTCCGCATGAGACACCTCAAGTCGCTATACTCGAAATTGACAACCACGAACAATTGATATCTGGATCCCAAACAGATCATTATACCCATAGTGAAGTAAGTGGTATACACCATACAATCCAGAAAGGACACAACCGATGCGCTATTCGCCGAGCAACACCCAATACAGACTTTCCTCAGAAACCAGAAAGCAAGGCATACAAAGTAACATGTGGAAAACTATTCTCAACATTACACTGTTGCGGCGTGCAACCCGATCCAGATAACATACCCATAGCGGCATGCCATCCGATCCATACATACCCATGGCGGCGTGCCACCCGGTCCCCATATATATATATATATATATATATATATATATATATATATCTCATATAAGGGGATGCACATGGAGCCAAATTTGCTCATTACAACAAAATACCGAGTACCGGTCGTAAGCATACTGAGGTTTTCCTCTCAGCTTCCACTATGAATCCCGGTAGCACCGCACCATATGTGCCCATAGTCCGTAAATCATAACGTCTCAAAACATAGAAAACAACTCATAGATCTCTCCAAATCGCTAATAAGCTCAACAATGGTCGAGTCAACCTACCCCTCGACAATACAATTCGGAGCAAACCGAGTCAACTCAAACTGGAACACGCATCTGAAAAGTCCCTCAATACCGGAACTGGATCAATGGTAGAAACCTCTATACTGACATCCATCACAAAGGCCCAATTAAGAAAAGCAATCCTTCCCAACCGTATGCTGGTCTTTGGAGATAAAACTACTATGCTAGAACATAATCCGATGCATCCCGCCACGCAACCTGTGGCATTCTTTGGCATAGCTCAGAGCACGATAATCTAGATTAACCCAACACTGAGACAACCAGTCTACAATCCAAAATCATATCTACGATCTAATATACAAAGCAAAGAAAGATCCACTTGGTCTCAAAATACCAATAGCCGCTAAACGGTGCCGATACACACGATCCACAACCACTACATAGTCTGTACCTGAGAACTCCCAGTCCCCAAATCTATATAACACACGAATCACTATGCCTGGTCCTAAATTCCGCTGTATGAATGCATATTACATCTCAAGTACCCAATCATTCCACGAAAAGATATTCTTAAAATTCTCATGTGCCATCAAACACACACAGATATCAGCAGTCGATCTAGCAAGAAAGTGTCGCAATACTACTGAAGTATCATCATTATAATCACATTACCCTTCTTTCGAGACATACACTCTCATCAAATCACTTCCAATTAGTAGTACCATTTCCTTGATTACCTGAGGCTACCCGTTGCCTAGGAATTTTATGAACTACTTTTCAGAACTGAACTGTAACTCATCTAGCCAAGACCTTTTGTCAATCCTATCTAGAATAAGAATCATTACATATTCCATGCTTCACTTACCCATAGAAAATATATACATCTCCGAACCATGGTAAAACTCAACAAGAACTCTCTCCCAATTCCATCTATCAAATTTCCTTTCTGATTCGTCATCAACTTGATATTCTCTTTGTTGTAGCACCACAACACCTCAACCCAGGTTACCATACGAGACTCGAACATAAGACCACACTGTCTAAGACCCATAAGCCACTGAATACTCTCTCATTGCTTCCCAGAAATACCACGTTCCAGAATACTTTACTTGAAGAACTTCCTACGAATCTGAATTCGTTACCATTACTTGTCGGATACTGATACATAGAATCCCATAATTAACATAAAATATCACAAGTCTTGATCTTTTCTAATGAAGACACAGTCTCTGGCCACCGTACATAACCTTAAGACACCTGATTATTACATGCAAAATCTTGAACACAATAAAACCATTCTCGAGAGTCATTCAATCTTATACAACTGTAAATTACCTGACTTAACGAACGGAACCACTCGTGCCTTATTAGCATTTTGACACCGCAGAACATGATCTCATACCAATACAAACAACCGTCTTCCTCCTTTATACCCTGAGCATTCTTTATCAATAATAGCTGAAGACACACTATTATTTTCTCACACCTACGAAGCACCACGTAACCTTCGTCAAAATTTTTGCTTTACTCGTGCCATCCTCCGCTCAATTTCTGCAACCAGGACTGATCCGCCAGCATACCTCGAAACGGAAACAACATAGCATATAGCCGTGCTATCAGCTAATCAACAGCAACCTCCCCAACTTGGCTCGAAGCCATCTATCAGGACACATTTAATAACCCATAATACTTTTACTCTAATGATGCCACAATATTATAGTGAGATTAAACTCAAATCATCTACTAGTTTATGAAAACACAGATCATCTAGTACTATAATCCTCTGCAAACCTCGCATTCATCCCCACATCAGTTGGGTCCACTCTTTTAAGCGACCTGAATTTATCAAATTTCAACACGTACTCTTCAATTACACATGAGATCTTCTAACATTATACATAAGAATCGTACCACCCAAGAACAATCCGCAGGATATAAACCCCCTGCTTCGCCTCAGTTTAGTATTTCAGCACACCTTTTACCCATTATATACGTTACATAGTTATCTAGTCCTCCTGAGTCTGAACTCATATCACCACATGTAATGTACTTCACTTCCCAACTAGGAGACACAAAATATTCTTCACGCGCCCATAACTCGGGGCTACACATCAGATCACAATAGGAATCGAACACTTAACAGTTTATTTATTATCCAGCAAACTTCTTCATCACTACCAAGGCATTAAGATACACCTCGCAGCACTAACATACTCATCACATGGATATCCAACTGCCATTCCGGCTAATAAGGATAATAACGAACATACAAGTTCAAAACACTTGCTCACATAATTAGCACCTCGGTGCTCAAGCCATAGGCAAAGGTCTGGCCTCAAGTCCTTCAGACTGGCCCAACATACTCACGAAGATCACATCTCGCCCCTTGATCGGGGAATCACAAACCATCAAAGCGCATATAATATTGAGTGCTCATGTGCACATACAGACGTGAGGAAGGAATTTCAAGAGTTATATGCTGAATCAAGTACGCACGATAAGAATTCCAAGAAAGTGAAGTTTTCCTAAAGGTTCTGCAGCCTCTCGAGGATAAATACAGACGTCTCCATACCGATCCGCGAGACTCTACTAAACCTGCTCATAACTCGTGAGACCTAGTAACCTATGCTCTGGTACCAACTTGTCACGACCCAATTCCCAATCCCGATCGTAATGGCGCCTCTCGTGAAGACAAGGCCAGCCAACAGAACAACAATGCCTTATATAACAATTAATAACTATAAATGAACAAATAATACTACTTATTAGCATTAATAACTAATATTTATCACTCAGCACAACCCGACCGGGGTGTCACAAGTCACGAGCATCTAAGGAGTAGGAACACTACTATAGGGCCAATAATTTATATATATACAAGATAAAAACCGAAATTCAAAGATGAAGTGCGGTGCCGCGAACGCTGGCGGTCACCTTTCTCAACTACCATAGTAAGGCCTTCAGTCCACTAATAACCTACTACCGGGTGAACAATACCTGCAACTGCACGCGAGGTGCAGGGAGTAAAGTGAGTACTCCAACTCAATGAGTAATAAGAGTAAATAATAACTGAGCGGAAAGAAAACACGTAAAGCACTCCATCATGCTATATAGGACAGTATGACCCTTGAGAAAACGGTAATTCCATGAAAATCCTTTGGAAAACATCTGGCTCAGTTAAAAACCTCTTTTAAAAATATCTTTTTCCCAACAGTCAAGCAATTGAATGCATATCTGATAGTGCAAGTCCGCACACAAGTTAGCCCTTCGGGTACAACACTCTATTAACAAATAACACCAGGGTATCTGGTACACAGTGCAAGAAATAGCATGGATGCCAATGATATGAGAGTGCTGAATGTCATGCCACGTAGTACAAATAGAAATCAATGCGTGAATGCAATGCAATACACATGACCACTGCGGCATGCAGCCCGAGCCAACCATGCATATGATTGATCGTCGACGACGCTCACTGGGGGTGTGTACAGACTCCGGAAGGGCTCCTACAGCCCAAGTGCAATATACTGGTCAGTCAATGTTACCTGACCGGTAAGCCAATGTTACCTAACCAATTAATATCGTACAGTGCCATTGTTACCACTGTTTCAAGTCACATCATACAGTGTTATTGTTACCACTATTTGAAGTCACATCATACAGTGTCATTGTTACCACTGTTTCAAGTCACTATTACGGCGTGCAGCCCGATCCATGCACAGTCCAGAAAACATTATAAACCTCTTGGTCATTTATAAAACAATAACTCTCAGCCCGAAATAGTATTTAAAGTATAATTTGAGTTTTCAAAACTTAGAAATATGGTTGAGGTTGCAAAACAGTATTTAAAACCTTGGACTGAAGCCAAATGATAGGCAAGATATGCTAAAACAAAAATCTCAATCCCCGAAGGTTTTATTTAGTTGGCACGAAGACCAAACATAGCAATCAGTCCAAACTATGCAGATAACAAGTAGTTTCAGTCCACTACACAGTAAAAATCAACAACCGGGACGGACCAAGTCATAATCCCAAACAGTGCTCTATCTCACACTCATATCTGGCGTGCAAGTCACCTCAATACAGTACTACGATGTGCAAATCTGGGGTTTCAAACCCTCAGGATATCATTTACAAGTATTACTCACCTCGAACAGGTGAAATTCCTCGCTCGTGACGCCTTTGCCCCTCAATTTGGCCTCCACGCGCGTCGAATCCAACCAAAATTAGAGCGAATACATTACAATAAGCTAAGGGGGCAACATCCAATCGAAAACAATCGAAATATAGCAAAAATCTCTAAACTAGCAAAACCCGAGCCCCGGGCCCCCTTCTTGAAAAATTACAAAACTCATATTATCGGATTCCTCATCTCGCCACGAGTCCGTAGATACCAAGAACTCCCAAATCTGAGCTCAAATGACCTATCAAATTCCAATTTGAATTATCAAAACTCAAGCCCTAGTTCTTCACTTTTTAACCAATTTCCATGAATTTAAAGGTTGAAATCATAATTAGATGATGTTTCTAGGCTATGGCACTTACCTCCAATCATTCCTCCTTGAATCCCTCTTCAAACTCGCCTCAAAGCTCTCAAAGCTTGCTAAAAAATGGTGGAAAATGAACCCAAGTCGCGGATGAAATGACCTTAAAACATTCTGCCTAGGTGACCCTTTTACCCTACGCGAACGCGGTCAACACCCTCGCGTTCGCAATGAACAAATTCCATTGATCACAAATTACCTCTACGCGAATGCGGCTCCAAGCCTGCGAACGCGATGATCCAGCTCTTCCTCTTACGTGAACGTGTTCAACCAACCGCAGTCGCGATGCCTCTGACCTTCTCCTTACGCCAACGCGAACCAAAGTGTCACGAACGCAATGAACAAAACAGGCAGGGCCCCATGCCCCCTTCTACGCGAACGCGAAGCAGCTCTCATGAACGTGATGGTCCGCAAAGTTCCTCATCGCGAACGCGTTCTTAAGGCTGCGAACGCGAAGACCAATTTTGGTCTGCAACAGTTGGGCAATTTTCTGCAACATTTCAAGGTTCAAAACCTCCATTTAGCAATCCGAAATCATCCCGAGGCCCCCGAAATCTCAACCAAAGGCACCAACACATCCCAAAACATCATACGAACTTGTTCCAATCATCAAAACACATCAAACAACACTAAAATCATTAATTCACATTGGATTCAAGCCTAAGTTTCTTCAAAACTTCCGAAACACGCATTCGATCAAAAACCTAACCAAACGATGTCCGAATGACCTGAAATTTTGCACACACATCACAAATCACAAATCATATATAGAAGCTACAGCAACTATCGGAATTCCATTCCGATCCTCGGATCAAAATCTCACCTATCAACCGGAATTCGCCAAAATATTAACTTCGCCAATTCAAGCCTAATTCTACACCAGAGCTCTAAAGTCAATACCGATCGCACTCCTAAGTCACAAATCACCTCCTGAAGCTAACCGAATCACCGAATATCACATCTGAGCCCTATAACTCATAATTCAACGTCCGGTTGACTTTTCCAACTTAAGCCTTCCTTAAAGAGACTAAGTGTCTTATTTCTTATCAAAATCAATCCAAATCAACTCTAACACACCACATACCGATAACGAAACATGAAGAAGAAATAAACGGGGAAAACGGAGAAACAACACATAAGACGACGGGTCGGGTCGTCACAAATCCCCAACCAAAAGCTCTCCAATACAATCCCCGCCCAAGAGAGCCTTTCAGAAAGAATCAGTTCACCCCTATTTGTGAATCATATTCAAACTTGTTCCAAAAGCTAATCAGGCTAAATCTATTGCAGCCAGTGGCCCCGAACTGGCCGAACCCCGAGTCCCCCTCGCACCAAGCTGATGCTATATGTGAATACCACTCTGGAGTAGTGGGTCACAGTATAGAGGACTGTTGGACCCTCAAAAGGGCAGTTGAAGATTTGATTAAAGCTGAAAGAATCATTTTTCGGGATGACGAAGCTCCTGATGTGGTGAACAATCTGGTTGCCTGGCCACAACAACGGGCCAATAGTCGGAATGATTTGTGAAGTTGAGGAGTTTGATCCGACACTGAAGGCCATTGTAGTCATTGCCAACAAAGAAGAAAAGCCAAAAAAAATGGTCGCCAAACCTAAAAGTTCTCCATTAGACGGGAGTCTCGGTAGCTAGTCTTGCTATCCTTTCTACGTCCGGATTATCTCAGTTTGATCCGAATATTTTACTTTATTGTCTTATTTTTCGATGTAAACCCTTCTATCTTCAAAACTGAAAAAAATAAAAATAAAAATAAAAAATAAAAAATCAAATGAAATTAATATTTCATTGTCCGGGAATGTCTTTTTTCTTAATCTTGTCATTTTTCTTATTCTCTTTTCAGTTTTATTAAATGCAGATTTCAATAACATGACATGCTTGCGGACTTCATGCTCGGATCCTGAAAGCTGTCAGACCTCAAAATAATGAATCAAGGATTAGATCTCAATGAGGATAAAGTTGGAGGAAATAAAACAACGAGTTTGAACAGCTGAAGGAAAATTGGTTCCAGAATTGGAAAGGTCCATACATTACAACAAGAGTACTGCCAAAAGAGTGCGTTGTACTTGGGACACATCGAAGGAAATATCTCTGAAACAACTGTCAATGCAAATGCAGTGAAAAGGTACTATGTTGGATCGTCCGTATAGTTCTAATGTTCTCCGGTTGGGATGACGAAGGCTTTCATTCTCGCTACCCAAACACTATCAACCCTTTTCAAACCCTTTGAGCCGGCTCCCATTCTTTGATTACCCTCTTTGGAACCTGAGAGTGTAAGTAAAAAAAATGAAATGAAAAAAGAAAAAAAAAATTGAAATGAAAAATGAAAAAAGGAAAGGAAGAAAAGACAAAGAAAAAAGGAAAAAGAAAAAACCAAAAAAAAAACAAAAGAAAGTCAAACAAAAACAAAGTTTCCCTGAACTAAGTTTGACTTGATTCCGAAAAGATACGTAGGCAGCCTCTCTCTGGGGTTCAGTCACACCAAAATAAAAATCCAAATACCCCCAAAAGTGAAACTGGGGCAGGCGTTATAATGGTTCGGCGATGGGTTCGCCTGAAAGGTTCCAAAGTTGTAACTCAATCCAAATCCGTTTTACCCAAACCCTGTTCAAGTCCTTACGATCAATTGGTGAGAATGTTCAAGGATAAGAGAATATAACTACTTGGATCCGATGCAAGCCAGATTGAGAAAAATAAAATGAGAGAGTCTTATTGGTGAAAACCCCACACGGGCACCGTAAGGCGATGGTAAGCAGAGTAAAATCAAAATGAGAGAGTCTTGTTAGTGAAAACCCACATGGGCACTATAAGACAATGGTGAGAAGATAAATGAGAGAGGTCAGCTATTGAAAACCCGCAAAGGGCCCCACTGATCGAAAAGAAGATCCTCACAGCCATCGGCATTGACAAAGTCCTGGCAAGATTTCTCGAATTTTGAAGCAAAATTTGTGATGAATTTTTGAGAGTCAAACAGTTTAAACAGATCAGGCATCCCGTCCAAAAGGCATGTCATGTTCATTGAAGTCCGTATATACTCCAGATAAGTCCTTCTTTTCTCTCCCCGAAAGGGATACCACTCGTTTAAATTCATTGTCCTGTCCATTATTTATTTTTCTTGGAATCCCTTTCGGTCTAATTCTATTCCGGAACTGAGACAAAGAAGGGATGGCAAGACTGCTTTACAGGGCTTTCGTTTGACACAAGCCAATGTTCAAAAAAGCACCCAGCCTCAGCGGGTGCATCAAGTTGACCTCAACTGGCCATGGCGGCCGATGCTCTGGAATTGAAAACTCTTAGAAAGAGAAAATCAAATGGAGCGCCTATAGAGGCAAATGAAGTTGAAAGGTTGAGTCCCACGTGGCTAACCGTCTCGGCAAAGAGTTAAAAAAGCCAAGGTACCCCAAATGCACCGAATTTGAAGTTTGGAAGAAAGAAGCCAGAAAAAAGGCCTACAAAGGCAAAATAAAGTTGGAAAAGGTTACGTCCCACGCGACTAGCCATTGCAGCAAAGTTTGAGCAACCAAAAGTTCCCCAATGTTCCGAAGAAAAAAAATGAAAAAAAAAAAAATCAGAAGGTGAAGGCATACGAAGGCAAGATAAAGTCAAAAGGTTGAGTTCCACCGACCAATCATCATGACAAAGTCTGGAAAAGATGGAGTTTCTCCAGAGACAGAAATGCAATCGGTGTTCACTTGCAACTGAAAGGGTCGAGGTCAAGTGATCAAAATAATCAAGGCCACAAAACCAACCACCGTTTCAAAATAACAATTGTTCTTTGTTTAAAAATTTGAAACAGGCGCAATCCAAGCAACCGTGCAAGAGAGGGCAACCACAAAGGAAAAGAAATGTGCAAGTGCTAGAAACAGCTTTGCAGCAAGGAATCAACCAAAAAAGGAAGTTTCCTCTAAATTCTTTCATGCACTTTTATTAAAACAAATGAAGAAGAAAAATGAAAAAAAAAAAGAAAAAAGAAAAAGAAAAGGAAAAAGAAAAAGAAGAAAATCCAAAAAAAAAGGTTAGTTTAGGATCACCAATATCAATTATTTACTTTTGTTTGATAACATTAGGGCTCCAATCCCTGAGTTGTGCTTTTTTTAGACATAGGGCCTCTATTCCCTAGTCACCTTTTGCCGACATTAGGGCTCCAATGCCTGAGTTGAGCCTTTTAGACATAGGGCCTCCATTCCCAAGTCGCCTTTTGCCAATATTAGGGCTCCAATCCCTGAGTTGCGCCTTTTAGACATAGGGCCACCATTTCCTAGTCGCCTTTTGCCAATATTAGGGTTCCAATCCCTGATTTGCGCCTTTTTAGACATAGGGCCTCCATTCCCAAGTCACTTTTTGCCAACATTAGGGATCCAATCCCTGAGTTGAGCCTTTTAGACATAGGGCCTCCATTCCCTAGTCGCCTTTTGCCAATATTAGGGCTCCAATCACTGAGTTGTGACTTTTAGACATAGGGCCTCCATTCCCTAGTCGCCTTTTCCAACATTAGGGCTCCAATCCATGAGTTGAGCCTTTTAGACATAGGGACTCCATTCCCCAGTTGCCTTTTTGCCAACATTAGGGCTCCAATCCCTGAGTTGTGTCTTTTTAGACATAGGGCCTCCATTCTCTAGTTGCCTTTTGACAACATTAGGGCTCCAATCCCTGAGGTGTGCCTTTTTAGACATAGGGCCTCCATTCCCTAGTCGCCTTTTGCCAACATTAGGGCTCATATCCCTGAGGTGTGCCTTTCTAGACATAGGGCCTCCATTTCCTAGTCGCCTTTTGACAATATTAGGGCTCCAATCTCTGAGTTGCGCCTTTTAGACATAGGGCCTCCATTCCCTAGTTGCCTTTTGCCAATATTAGGGCTCCAATTCCTGAGTTGCGCCTTTTTAAACATAGGGCCACCATTCCCTAGTCGACTTTTGCCAACATTAGGGCTCCAATCACTGAGTTGTGCATTTTAGATATAGGGCCACCATCCCCTAGTCACCTTTTGCCAACATTAGGGCTCCAATCCCTCCATTCCCTAGTCGCCTTTTGCCAACATTATGACTCCAATCCCTGGGTTGTGCCTTTTAGACATAGGGCCTCCATTCCCTAGTCGCCTTTTTTGCCAACATTAGGGCTCCAATCCCTGAGTTGAGCTTTTTAGACATAGGACCTCCATTCCCTAGTCGCCTTTTTGCCAACATTAAGGCTCCAATCCCTGAGTTGACATTTTAGATATAGGGCTCCATCCCCTGATCTTTTCCCTTCTAGACAGATGCATTCCTTATTTTATTTGCTTTAAAAAAAAGGTTTAGATTTTGTCTAAGCAGGTTCTACCTCGAGGCACAGTATTCGAGATGACCAAAAGATGATTCTCAATCCAAAATAAAGAAAAGAAGAAAAAGAACAAAAATAAGTAAATTCAAAGTGTTGAAACAGACAAAGATGCGGACTACTCAAAACCTTGATTGAAGTCACAAGCTTCGCATGTCCCATTTTGATCCAAATGCTGAAGAAAGAACCAGCACCTACAGTTGACGTGCATCAAGATTCAGATTGGAGTCTGCAACAAGAACCAGCCAAGACTCAAGATCAAGTTTCAGAAGATTTATAGATAGGAATCTTGTAACTCGTAGCTGATAAGCTTAGTTAGTCTTTTTCATTTTTGATTCTGATGTAATAACGGGATCGCTGATCGACAACGACACCTCGCTCGACTCTCAACCTCGGTACTCCATTGCTTCATTCACTTCTGAACTATACATGGCCTGATTCTTTTATAGCCAAGGATATGTAGGCGGCTCAGATACTAGGCTCGGTCACATTCTCCTTTCTTTTGGTCTCATGAAATAAGGGTTGGGTCAAAAAATCTGTCTAGTCATTCTTTGTCTCAAAAACTCTTCGCGTTTCCAGTCAAAGAGGGGCAGTTGTAGACATGTGATTTTTTATCCTCCCCGAAATTTTACCCATTTTAGCATGTAAATATTTAGTTTAGGCCTAATATTGCTATTTCAGCTAATCTTGACTCTTTTACTTTATTTCGTCACAAAAAATAAAATTTACAAAAAAAAAAATTTATTTTTAGTTTACGTATCTTTCGTAAATTTAAATAAAAATATACAAAAATAGTACTTTATCTTTATTTCTATATAATCTTGAAAACAAAAAAAAAATATATAGTTTTATGTTTTATACTTTAGTTCAATTAATTAAAATTAGTTTTATATTTTATATTATAATTGTACATAATTTTAGAAGGAGGAATTAATTGTAGGTTGGTTTATCCCGTCTTTTAACATCTTGTAGTCCATTTTTTAGTCTTTAGCCCAATTTTCTAGCCCATTTTCCTAGCCCATAATTTATAGGCCCATACCCGTAACCTAATCCCTACCCCTATATAATAGTACTTAATCCCTAAACATCCTAGACACCCTAAAAATCAAGCAGCAGCCGCAATATATTCCATGGAGAAGAGCTACAAAATAACACAAAAAAATCAGAATCATACAAGAAGAGGATCGAACATTTTCTCATTCTCACTAAAAGAAATCAGAAACATGAACTGTTGAGTACAACATCGTTCAGAACCTTCTTTTACGCCTTAGAGAACCTCGTTGTTCAATCTTAGAGAAGCTAGAATAGAAAACGCTAGAATAAATATGAATTTTGGGGTCGATTCAAATTCTGATCGAGGTCTTGTTCGAGGTGCCGACAAAGTTTCAGATCGCAACTCGATTGTTGATGTAGTAGCTGTTATTCGAGTTTTCTAGAGGTCTTTTTGATGAAATAAAGAAAGTTTATTGCGCAAAGGTCCGTTCTTATACTTATTTTACCTCCATTTCTTTTTGCTAGTTTACTGAATGGTTTTTTGGTTAAGCTGTTGATCTGTTTATATTTCATTATGTAGTCCTAGTTAACTTGTCCATTTTGCTGTGGGTTGTTTATTGGATTCATGTTTGATCTCACACTTTACTGCTTGGTGTGGTTAATGTTGATTTTCCACCTTCATTCTTTATATTTAATACATATGAATCATGTAAATTTAAAGGAAGTTTAGGTTGGTAGTAATTGTTGTCACACCTCTTTTTTACGGTGCTTACACCCCGGCGAAAGGGATATAAACACAAAGATTTTTTCCAATTAAAGGACAATTGAAACGGAATTCTTTTATTAAAAGATTCAGAGTCGCCACTTGGGAGATTTATGGTGTCCCAAGTCACCGGTTTGAATCCCGAATCGAGGAAAAGGTTTGACTCTGTATTACAGTCGCGAACCAGAAATCCGGGTAAGGAATTCTGTTAACCCGGGAAAAGGTATTAGGCACTCCCGAGTTCCATGGTTCTAGCACGGTTGCTTTAACTGTTGTATTTTGATTTTATCTGATTTTATTACATGCTAATTTATGTGCTTT
>MU686591.1:4941-17294 GCA_026770625.1 Nicotiana glauca
TAAGAGAGTAAGGAATCGTTACCCAATAGTTGCCTCTGAAAGACCCTCGAAAAATCTCCCAAAACCGAGCTCTCTAGCTTGAGTTTTTGTAAAAATGAAAGAACCCTCGTCTTTGAGAAGTTATATTCTGCCCAGTGATTTAATTCAATGCGATCGCATGGCTGTTCATGCGATCGCGTAGAAGAAATTTCGAGCTCTGGGAGACTGCTCTATGCGATCGCAGAAGGGACGTCGCGATCGCGGAGGAGGAAAGTTAAATCAATGCGATCAATCACAAAAAGGCTGCAACTAACTACTATGAGCGATCACAGTCCAACAGTTCGCATGGTTCAGTTCAAATTAGACAGTCCAAACAATTGTTTCAGTTATACTTAAACATGAATATCTAAGCTAAATTTAAGGCTAATCAATAATTCTAAAAAAAAATCGCAAGTGACAAATAGCAATTCTTCTTCATTGATTTTCCCAAATTGTTCATACATAAGAATCAAGCTTCCAGATCATAGTGAAGGTGTACCTGGAATTTGAAAATGAGAAGAATAAGAGCAAGTCAGCAACAACAGCCACGCGCAGAAATCAACCAGCCAGGAACCAATTCAATGACAAATGAAAAGTTCAAAACCAAGCAAAACCCAAATGATTGACCACAAAATGACTCGAACACACTCAAATGCAATCAAAATTTGGTCCAGGACCTACAGAACTTCTTCAGCTATCAAAACGACCAAAACTCAACTCCAAATGAACCCTAACACTTTCAGATGCTCTGAACAACCAAGTATAGAACAGAAACAGAGGGATTTGAACTATTTCTGATCTTCAAATCAATGTAACAGTATCTGTTTTTAGTTTTATGCTTGTTTTTGATTTTTTCTGAAGGTTTTTATTATTTTTGTTTTTTTTGTATAAAGCTAAGATCTAGAAGAAGATTTTTGAAATTTCTAAGATTTGAAATTCAGAATGCAGGATCAGATCTGTAAAGAGAATTTTGGTGGGAATTTTGGAGGTTCAAAACTTCTTCTACAAGGCAAATGAATGCCTATTTATAGGCAAACTTAGGGTATCATTTTAGATTTTCATTTTACTCTTTAGTCCCTATTTTATTTCTATTTTTTACCCCTTATTTCTAACTTGTACTACAAGTAAGTACCTTTTATTTGCTGAAGTCTATACTAAAGTCCATTCTAGAAGGTTCTATACCCATTACAATTCCCATACTACCCTTATCTCATTTCAAAAATTACCAAATCTGATTAAACTACCCTTTTTCAATGCCCAAACTACCCTTTAACTATGTTGTAATTACTATTCTAACAATTTAGCCTACTTTATATGCCCAAAATGCCCTTGAAGGCCCTCTGAAACTATTAGTATAATACAGCTATATCCAAACCAATTACTTAAACTATTCTTAACAAACTAATTAAAACTAGATACTAAATCGAAGTAAGAACATCATTAGAAAACTTAAACCAAACAAAGCTAACAGGGATCAAACACAATGAAATTCACAAACAAAACTAACAATTCAAATATGAAGCAGAACTGATCAATTTTAACAAAATTAGAACTAATCCTAAAAACTAATGAAAATCATTGGCAAATATACTGAAATTACACATCTTAATCACTAAAGTCATGAACCAAAATTAGCTAAACGATCAATTAGCAATCGAAACCAACTAAATATGCCAACCTTAATACCACATGAAAATCAATAATGAAAACAGACAAGAAACCCAATCAAGGCACTGAAAAATCTAAAAGAAAAAAGAAATGAAGAAAACTTACTGTTGAAGAGAAAATTCCGGCCAAGCATGAACCTTCCAAGATTCTTGACGCGTAACATCCCTAATCGTGTGTTTTCAAAAGAAAACACATGATTAGGGATATCACGGTCCGAAATCACGAAGATTTGAGTTAGGATGTTTTGGCCGGAAAACATGGAATAGGTATTCGAGCAGTTGTGGTTATATTTGAGCCAAGCGGTTATGAGGGTTGTATAGAGGAGACTCAGGCGGTGTTGGGGTGTTAATTTGGGTGAATTTGGGCAAGGTAGTGACTTGGCTGGAGAAATTGAAAATCAATATTCGAAGGTTTCCGGCAAGATTTGAAAGAAACTAAAGGTGGGAATGGAAAGAGGGATTCATGGAGAAGCTATGGTGTTTTTCTGGTGGTCATTGGCGTAGGTGGTGTTCGCCAGCGGTAGGGTTCCGGCGAAGGAAACGTTACTGTTCGAGGAGCTAGGCAAATTTTTGAGGAAAGATGAGGCCATATTTATGATGAGGGAGAAGAGGAGGTTCGGAGGTGTGTTTTTGGGGCTGTTTGGTGGTAGGCCGCCATGGGCGGCGGAGACGGTGACAACAATTTTTATCATTCGAAGGTTTGTGGTAGGATTCTAAGGGAGATGAAGGCAGATTCGTGAAGAGGGCGTTGAGGTGATATAGGGGTGTAAATTTGGGAGCCACCGGAGACGGTGGAGATTTCTCCGGCGGTGGCGGCGGCGGCGTTACATGCAAGGGAGTATGAGGAAGGTGAATTGGTGTATCTAGGGTTATGAATTTTCAGACAATTATATCTAAAATTCAAGATCAATTTGTGGCCATTGGATGAGAAGAACTGAACGGACCAGATTAACTCCAACTTAAAGATAGCAAAACAACGTAGTATTGACTAGATACTACGTCGTTTGGGTGGTCTTGGGGCCTGGAAAAGATTTGGACCGGGTAAGGGTAATTCTTGGCCAATTTGGCCGGGCTTTGGGGTGGAATTGGGTTGGACTTATGCATTTGGACCAAAATTGGGTAATTTCTAAGACTAGATTTTCCTTTAATTCTTTTTATTTGTTTCTTTTCTTCTTTTTATTATATTTTTTTTATTTACTCTTTTTGTTTATTTAACTTTTTCCTGATTTTGTTAAAATGTAAAACAAAGACCTAATTCAAAATTAAACTATTTATATTTATAATCTTTAAAGAAAATTCTTTTTAAAGATAAATGCAACAACAAAGTGCAAAGAAACTATTTTTGTGATTTTCTTTAAATTTGTTCTAAAACAAATTAATACCTAATTATTACTAAAATGAAATTAAATTCCTAAATACAAGTGCATATTTTTGTATTTTCGTATGAATAAAAATACAACCAATTAACACGAAATTCAACAAAATTCACAACGAAATTGTAAAATCATTTTATTTGAAACTTTTGGAATAAATTGCTTAGGGCAAAAATCACGTGCTCACACCTAGAACTTTGATACCAACTTGTCACGATCTCGGTTTGCCCTCCATGAACCATCGTGACGGCACCTAGTCTCTATGACTAGGTAAGCCTAAATTACGGAAGAAAAACCAAATTTGCAGAAGTAAAACATTGTAAAAAAGGAATAAAGAAATAAATAGTGTTTAAATGTGCCGCTCGGCGTACACAATATTTAATTCTCAAAACCAATACATAAATCCAAGACCCAAAAACCCATGAATCACAAGCTAAGGATACTACATAGCTCTAACTCCAAAGTGTCTAACGAAGAACAGAAATACAGAAGGGCTAATTCTTAAAAGAAGGAATAAAAAGGGACTCCTCGGTCTGCGGACGCAACAGATATACCTCAAAGTCTCTTGAGCAGTCGCCTAGCCTCATAATTTATTGGACTAAGTCGAAGTACCTCGATTTGCACATGAAAAAAGATGCACAGAAAGGGCATGAGTACACCACAGTGGTACTCAGTAAGTGTCAAGCCTAACCTCGGTTGAGTAGTGATAAGGAAGGGCAGGGCCCTACTGAGGTTAAATAAAATATAAAGTTTGATAGTGTAGAACAGAGCAGTAGAAATAAGTACAGCAGTAATGTAACACAGGGTATAAAGGACAGCAACACCTATACAAAGGCAACGTAAACATAGAAGGAATACAGCTCAACACCAATAATATCAATCGGGGATCTTCCAGGATACCGTCCTGCAGTCCCAAATATACATATCCAACAAGTCTTTCGGGATACCATCTCGTAGTCCAGCTCATAGTACGCGAGGATCTATTGGAATCCCGTTCCGTAGTCCCAAACATAAATACCCAGTACTGGGGAATCTACTGGGTGTATTCCCGTAGTTCTATATAACTGTGCAGAGGGATCTACAAGAATCCCACACCCGTAGTCCCAAATGTAAACATACAATGGGGCGCTATTGGAATCCCACATCTGTAGTCCCAATGTAAATACACAGTAGCAACAGGAGAATGTGATAACCCGGCCAGTCGTCTCATGAGTTACCGCTCTATTTCCCCCTATTTCTATTTTTTATTGCTTTGTTTAGCGGTTCTATATGTGATCGGGTTGGTCGGCTTGGGTTCGGAAAGGAATTGGTAAGGTTTGAGACACTTAGTTTCTTTTTAGGAAGCTTAGGTTGGAAAAGTCAACCGGATGTTGACTTATGTGTTACAGGGATCGGATGTGAGTTCCAGTGGTTTGATTAGCTTCGGGAGGTGATTTGTGACTTAGGAGTGTGATCGGAGTGAGTTTTGGAGGTTCATATTAGATTTAGGCTTGAATTAGCGAAGTTAATATTTTGGCAATTTTTGGTTGGTAGGCAAGATTTTGATATAGGGGTCGGAATGAAATTTCGAGAGTTGAAGTTGTTCTATTGTGTCATTTGAGATGTGTGTGCAAAATCTTAGGTCATTCGGACATGGTTTGGTTGGGTTTTTCATCAAAAGCGGAATTTAGAAAATTTTTGAAAGTTTAGCTTGAATCTAATGTGTTTTGGTTAATTTGATGTTGTTTGAGGTATTTTAAAGAGTGGAATAAGTTCGAATGAGGTTTTGGGATATGTTAGTGCTTTTGGTTGAGGTCCCGGGGGCCTTGGGGTGATTTCGGATGGTTGATGGGGAGTTTGAGACTTTGTTGCAGCTGCAGAATTTGCTGCTTCTAGTATTTCTGCACCTGCGGATTGGGGACCGCAGGTGTGGTGCTGCATATGCGGAGGAGTGTCCGTATAAAGTGGAATCTAGAGAATTTGGCTGGAACCGCAAAAGCGATTGGAAGACTGCACCTGCGGTGACGCAGGTGCGGATATTTGATCGCAGATACGGAAATTGGAATTTAAGTGAGGGCCGCAGATGCGGTGCTCTTGACCGCAAATGCGGTACTGCAGGAGCGGAAATATGGCCGCAGATGTGAAAAGGTCTGGTCAAAAAGTATAAATTGAGTCCTTCACGATTTTGAGGTATTTTTACCATTTCTACTTCGACTTTGGAGCTTTTTGGACGATTTGAGAGAGGGATTTCAAGGGAACTTTATTGAGGTAAGGAATTTGGACTTAAAACTCGTCCCTATGCTATTAATTCACGGATTAGAGCTATAATTTATGGAAATTAAGGGTTAAAAATTGGGAAAACTAGGGCTTGGAAACTTAGACTTTTGATTGAGGATTTGAAGAACTATTTGAGGTCGGATTCGAGAATTTTTTATATGTATGAACTCATGGGAAGATAAGAATCTATTGATGTAAAAATTATCAAATTTCGAGACGTGGGCCCAGGGGTCGGGTTTTGGTAATTTTGGGATTTGTGTCGTATTTTAATTTTTTTCGCTTGTGCTTCGTTCCCTTAGAATATTTTGACGTTCTTGTTCTAATTTTGGATAGATTCGATGTGAGTGGAGTCCGATTCGAGGGGCAAAGACATTGCGAGCTAGAGATTTGACTGGTTCGAGGTGAGTAATGATTGCAAATGATGTTTTGAGGGTATGAAACCTTGAATTTGCACATCGTTGTGAAATATTAAGGTGACGCACATGCTTGATGACGAGCATGGGGTCATGCACTGTTGGGGATTGTGACTTAGTCCATCCCGAATGACTATTTTACCGCTTATTTGACTGAAATCTATTTGTTATCATCATTATTTGGGTTGAACGCCATATTTGGGCCTCGTGCCAACTATTTGGACTCTTCAGGGATTTATATTGATATTTCCTCACTATTTTGATTTTAAACTTGAACTCAGTCATGTTATTTTCTACTATATCATACTCAGCTATGTTTACTCTGTTTTAATACTTAAATGATATTTTAAATGATAATTGGGCTGAGATTCACTGTTTTACTATTTCTCGAGTGGCTTGTGAGGATTTTTGACTGAGTAAGGCCGAGGGCCTATGTTGTGAGGAAACACTAATCATGATTTGAGGCTGAGGGCCTGAGATGTGTACGCCACGAGGTGGCTTGATTGATATGAGGCCGAGAGCCTAGTGTTGTTGCCACGAAATGCCTTGATACTGCGCTTGGGCTGTAACGGTTTGAGCGTGGGTACCCATTATGATGTGAGATTGAGCCCGAGGGGCTGGTATTGTTCAAAGATGTTGCCTGAGGGGCGATATGTTGATACTATGCCCGAAGGGTGAACCTTTATGTTCTTACTTTCCTTATTTTCCCGTCAATTACCTGCTTAATTGTTGAAAAAAGGTATTTTCACAGAATTACATTTGAGTTAAAGTGTTTTACCTATCTTTCACCGATTTACTATTTTTTAAATAGTTTTTATTGTTTTATTATAGAATGTTTTGTGCCTTACGTGATTTCTTGCCTTCAGTCTTTATTTACGTTTGTTACTCAATGGGTTGGAGTACTCACTTTACTCTCTGCACCCTGTGTGCAGATTCAGATGCATCTGGTCCCGCTCCCGAGTGCTGACCATTCCCAGCCCAGGCAGATCCGAGGAGTCTCTAAGTAGCTGTTGGCATTCGCAGCTGGAGCTCTTCCTTATCTTATTTCTTCATGTTCTTAGTTTCTCAATTAAACTCTGTAGTTTGATTTGGAGTATTCCGGATTTGTTTAGATGCTCATGACTAGTGACATCCCGGTATCAGGCTGTGTTGGGTTATTTTCCGCGAATTATGCTATTAACTCCTTAAACCTTGGTTTATTTGATCATGCTTTATACTATTTCTTAATGTTTAAGTGTTAAATACTGAAATGGAAAGTGTCAGCTGGCCTTGTCTTCATGAGAGGCGCCATCACAACCGGGTCCGAATTTAGGGTCGTGACAGAGAAATACTCAGAAATATCAAACTTCATATTAAGGCCAACAAATAGTCTAGCTTAACATGCTACATAGAGTTTAGGAAAAGCAGTTGAATAAATAAGGCAATTTAATCACTTAGACATGCTTCTCTAAGCTAACAATAGACTTATTAGTGCAAGTAATAAAATAGGAAAGAAAACATACTAGTAGTTACTTAATGAAAACCGGATTTTCAAAAATTAGCATAAGTACGCACTCGTCACTTCATGTATAAGGCATTTCAATTATCAAATATACCAAATCCTAAGGAAAAAGTACCCACACAAGGTTAGGCAAGCCACTTACCTCGAACCAACTCAAAATCAACCTAAAACCACATCTTTGCCATGAGTACTCGACTCCAAATGGCCCAAATCTATTCAATTCAATTGTATATTGTAAATAACAATTTAAGTAACTAATTCTACAATTAAATTCTAAGCTAATATATAAAATTAGGTAAAATAACCAAAATGCCCCTCAGGACCACGTCTCGAAATCGGGCTAAATTTATATTTTCTGAAATCCCATACTCTCACGAGTCTATTCATAAGAAGAACACTGAAATCGGAGTTCAATTGACCCCTCAAATACCTCTTTTAAGGTCTCTTAGTCTCAAGCCCTAATTACCCATTTTTCCCAAATTATTTCACCACTAATCAGGTCTTTAATCATATAAAAACGAGTTATGAAGTCAAAAATGTTATCTCCAAGTAATTCCCCTTGAATATCTCTTCAATCCTCTTCAAAAAGCTTCAAAATCGCCTAAAAATGGAAGAACTTAGGCTAAAAATCATGGAATATACCTATTAAATCATTCTGCCCAGGCATTAAAATCATTCTTCACAAATGCGGTCAAAGCCTCGTGTTCGCGAGGCACAAAATAACTTTGACCAAATTTTCTCTTTCGCGATCGCGAACTTCCCATCGCGAACGCGATGCTTCACTCCGACCAACCTTTGCGATCGCGTTCCCCCACTTGCGAACGCGATGAATAAATTCCCCTGAAGCTCAGCTGCCCATTTTCTCCTACGCAAACGCTCTCAGTTAGGAACTAAGTGTCCCAAAACTCTCCGAAACTTAAAATCGGACATCCCGGTAAATCAAAATAGCAGAAATACACATGGAAAAAGCAGTTAATAGGGGATCGAGGCGTTAATTCTTAAGACGACCGGCCGGGTCGTCACAATTCGTCTCTCACGGACTAGTTTTTTTTACCTCATCCGTCCATGATCCGAAAACCATTTATTATTATGTACTACATCCGAGCACTGATTCATGGCAGAACACTTTCTCTTTATTTATGATTTTGTAAACAATATAGTTATTATAAATGAACGTTTCTTTAGTAGCAATTGTAGCATCTGCAATCTTTTCTAAAGCATTAGCAGGAACATTTATTTCATCGCATGGCGTTCTTGCCTTTTCTTTGTCTTTTTTGCATTCTCTTGGTCTTTTAACAACACTTAAATTGAAAAAAATAAAAATCAACTAGTTCAACAAAAATAAAATTCTAAATCAATAAGCAAACAAATAAAAGTGATAACAAGTATATGTGTCTTTTATAGTACGATTATCGTTATTGATATTTTAGGAACTATTTTCCTTTCCTTTTTTACCTTGTAAGAGCATCGGTTCCCTGTTGCTTCCTAGTTTGCACCACCGCCTCCTTTTGATGGGCTTTTTCCTATAATAATTACTACATATCAAGCAAATGGTATAAATTTCACTACATAGTGATAGAAAATCGATCCAAACACTTACATATGGGGCTTTCAAGAAATACAGTGACGTAAATATGGTAGTACTTATTTTATGAAATTTTGTGCATATGTTTTGAACATTTTCATAATTTCAGTTTTTCGACATGTAGTTTAACCTTCTCATGCTTCCTGTTTCCGATCAAGTGCTTGGATGACAAATGGCAATTCAGTTTATCCAGGTGAAAATTAAGGAGTACGAGTAGTGAATTTTATGATTTCTTTTCGGGAAAAAAGCTCGAAGAAGACAACAATGGAGAACCACTAGATGTGATTATAGTTGATAGCAATCATGCATTCTAGATACTCTGCAATCAGTTTTGTTTGGTGTTGCAAAGTTGATGGAACCTCAGTGTATGCAAATATTTCAAACAACTTTCATCAAATATGTTTTAAATTGATCATGGACGATGGGATTACAGCCTTTTTCACATAGAGCCCAAGACTCTCAATACTATCACTATCTTGCGTGATGAATGATGTTGATCCATTGTTGGCCAAGCAACGAGAGAGATGCAATGCCATTATCCCCTCATGGATCAACATGTTATTTTTTTTACAAGAGTTGTTGGGCAGAATTGCATACACATCAAACTCTGGCCTAGTAGGGAATGATCTAAGGGAGATGATTGATGAAGTGAATGGATAAAGAAATCAGCAATTGCCCGAGGAGATGAGCTACATAGGGCATTAGTTGCTGATTATTTTTCTATGCTGAGATTGCTATGAGATGAATATAATAGCACAGTGGTTAGTGATTGTTTTTGGAGCGTTTTTAGTCTCAGAGGCCAGTTCAATTCCACATGGAACTAAATGAATACAACCATGCTCCCGGAAGACTCATACTAGAGAGAATTACTACTAAATAATTTGTTATCTTTCAGATTTTAAGTCCGAGAAGAAGTTTGTGATAGCTGCAAGAAACGTGGCTATTCAAAAAGAGCACAGGGACAATCAATTTCAAATAAATACAAGGGTAAACAATTATATGACTTCTTCTATCCCTAAATCTTGCATGGATCACAATACATGTATTAACCTTTCTCCCTTTCCGGTATTCCAATATTTTGAAATTCAAATGAAATTACCAAAATCTGTAATAATAACTTTCAATAGTCTAAATTGAAGAACTAAGAAAAAAAAATACTAAAATTAGCATCTGCTAGTGTTCATGCAATTATAGGTTGAATGAAATAAACTATATTTCATCTTAAGGTAGAAGTGTAAATGTGTAATGTGTTGTTCCCATACCTCTTTTTCCTGTTTTTGTAAACCCCAACGGCTTAATTTCAAATTTTTGGCAGCCTTACCTCCAATTTATGATTTTGGAGTAATGTTAAGAGAGTAATTACTTTAGGAGTCAAAGCATACGTAAGTTTCTTGCGAGAAAGTCCGAAAATTCAGTTAACTACTTACCTTGTAGCTTGATCCACCGAGATCGTGAGCGCCTTATAGAGAAATTACGATTACAGTGGAGTGAAATAATATTTGAAGCCATCCGTAACTTACTGATTTATTCAAAGGATTAGTTATACATTACTATATAGTAATGAAAGAGTAAATTAAATAAGCTATGAAAGTAATGTACAACAGTTTTGAAGCCGTATCCGACAGCAAGAAACCTGCTGAATAGTGGAGATGGAGCATCAAGCTTGGTTGAGGTTCGGGAACAGTAAAGGGTGGCTTTTTTATTTAAAAGGAGAAGAAAAAAAATGGAATTTGAAAAGTCAAACAAGATTAAATAAAACAAACAAGTCAAAAATATTTAATAAGGAAATAAAAGGATAATAAGCAAAAATATTATTGAGATAGATTTAAATGACGAAAGAGTTCTGAGTAAGAGGATAAAAATATTAAAATATATTATACTTTATGAATAAAAAATTATATTTATATATAATAATCAAAAGAATAATAAACAAGATATTAAGTCAATTGATAAGCTAATAAAATATCACATAATAATATAACAATATTATGTAATGAATAATGCAATAAGTTGTGACGACCCGATCGTCGTCTCGTGAGTAACTACCCTGTTCTTCCCATTTTCTGCTTCCTTATGTTTTATTATCAGTTTTGGGTGTGTTAGAATTTAATTGGAGTGACTTTATTAAGAAATGAGACACTTAGTCTCTTTTAAGAAGACTTAAGTTGGAAAAGTCAACCGGATGTTGACTTGTGAGTTAGAGGGCTCGGAATTAAATTCTGATGATTCGGTTAGCTTCGGGGGATGATTTAAGGCTTACGACCATATCTTCAGTTATATAAGGAGTTGTGTGATGAATAACCTATCAAATTAAAGCCCTTTGAGTCTAGTTTCCAACGCAACAAACCGTTCGTCATCGGACATTCCTACGCAAAGTTATGACCAAATTACCAAAGCAGCGCAGAAAATTGCACTACCGCGGCGCTCCCTGCGGCGCCCGGCGCGCCGCGCCTGTGTAAATTCCAGTATGGTCCAAAATTTCACTTCTAGAAACATATTGTACTGACACCCCGTGCCCCGCGGCGCCTGACGCGGTGCGGTAGTATAAAAAATCGGGTTTTTAAGTGTAGAACGACCTCATTTCGCAAGAAAAATATTTGGGGCTTCGGACTTAGGCAATTTTTGGGCGATTTTGAAGAAGGTTTCGAGAGTTTTCTTCAGGTAAGGATTCTTGGCCTTAGATTATGTTATTATGGTGTAAAAACATGGATTAACACTGAAAATCCAAGGAAATTAAGGTTAAAAATGGAGGTTAAGACTTGAAATTTGAAAGAGTTTAAATTGGTGATTTGAGGGGTCAAATGGACTCCGATTTTTGTGAATTAGGTATGTATAGACTCGTGGCGAGATGATAATCGTATTGATGTAAAAAAAATTGGATTTCAAGACGTGGGCCCGGGGCTCGGGTTTTGCTAATTTCGTGATTTTCGATATTTTTCGAGTCTTTTCGATTGAGTTATGTTCCCTTAGCCTATTGTAATGTATTCGCTGTAGATTTGGATAGATTCGACACGCGTGGAGTCCGATTTGAGGAGCAAAGGCATCGCGGGCTAGAGATTTCGCCGGTTAGAGGTGAGTAATTTGTGTAGATGATGACCTGAGGGTTTGAAACCCTGGTATATCACACTGTGATGCTATATTGAGGCGAGACATGCACCCCATGGTAGGTGCGAGGTCGTTTGTGGTTGAGGATTTATGACTTGGTCCATCCCGAGTAATAATTATAATATATTAGCGACTGATACGCACATTGCATTGATGATATTACTGGGCTTGATGCCATGTTTGGGGCCTTGTGCCGACTTGTAAAATCCTTCGAGAATTGATATTGCTGCATAGAATGATATTGTATATCATTTAATTTCAGTCCAAGGTTTTAAATACTGTTTTGCAAACTCAGCCATAATTCTAAGTCTTAAAAACTCAAATGACATTTTAAATGTATTTCGGGCTGGAAACTTCTATTTTTGTAAATGCCCAAGGGGCTTATTATATTATTTTCTGGACTGATTATAAAGTGACCTGAAACAGTGGTAACAA